>JAZHPH010001239.1:0-12105 GCA_037356405.1 Nasonia oneida | reverse complement strand
GGAATCGGATAGAGCGGAAAAAATTACGTCGCAAAGGATATTTTAAGCATTCATAATAAGTTTTCTCTTCTTCTTGGCAGTACGGGGACTCAATTTGTTGAGTCTGGCTGCAATTATCTTACCGGAAGCATGTCTACATCATCATCAATATTTTCAGCTTCCACTTTGGGCTTTCTTGCACTCTGCACTATTGAACTTAACGATGCTATTGTTGTTTCAATTTTGTTTATTGATGATTGAACTGGAGTAATGTTTTTCCTTTTTCTGTTAAATTTGTTGACAGGTTGAATGTTATGAATAACTTCTTTAGTTTGAGGAATATTGGTGTAGGAACTGAAGAAAAAAATTATAATTTACAATTCTATTAAAATATACAATTATTTACATAAAATATCATGTCACATACTGTCTTGAACCGTTTGTAGAAAACAAGTCCTTCATTCTATCAAAAAAAAATTCATTTTTTTCTTGTAGAAGCTCCTGAGCCACTTCGACTTTCTAATTCTTGCAATGTCTTCTCTCTTGTGTAAGCTTGCTTGAAGTCTTTCCTCTTTTTCTCGCAACTGTCAACTACAAGGATTTTTAATATTGTAACAATCGGTTATTTTAAATTCATGAATTTTGCAAAAAAATATTTTTATAATATATACCTGACATTTGCATCATATATGCTATTTCCTCCATGGCATTCTCAACTACAATTTTGTCATGATAATCTTTTAAAGTCTTATCATATAAACGAGGCCTTTGTTTCACTAAATCCAAAAACAGATCATCGTTTTCTTTTGAAACGGTAGATAATAAATCATTGTCATCTTCTACTACTTCTGACATTTTTATGTTTTTTGATTACTATAATGTCAACTTGAAAAATTTCAATATACTTAAAACGCAACTAATACGCAACAAATTATTTTATTTGTTTAAAATATTACTAATTAGTACATAAAGTACTTAAATAATCACGAGGGTTATTTTGCCATTTGTAAACAAAAGTATAGTTGCGCGATATATGTATATATAGCTATACTGCGTTAATACGGAGGTTATGTGCTCATCAGCTGATGGTATCAAGTCGTTTTGAATCGGAACTCGCAACCGCGATCGGACGTTTACTTATTTATGCTTTTCGAGTGTAGAGTTATTAGTTAATAATAAGTATATCTATCATTGATCTTGTGTGTAAACGTTTGTGATTGCAAATATGAGTGCCCACGATTATTCGAAACCTGCAAACTTTGCAAACAATTATGCAAACTTCGATAGGTTAACTGTAAATGAAGCTGATGAAGCCACATATACCCTTTGGAAGATACTTTTGATTCAAAAAATAAAAAAAAATCCATGTTTATATAATAATAAAATAAAAATATCTAAAGTTGCAAAATCAGACATTTGGACTGTGATTGCTGCCGATCTTCATCAATGCATTATATTTTCCTCTATATTTTTTAGCATAAAGAATCAATTGAAGATACGAATAATGAGGATGTTGTCTCTGAAATGGCACTAACTGAAAATATGATGCAAAGTCAGAATATTTCTAGAGAAAATGAGAGTCAGTCACAAGACAAGGTTTATTCACTAGTTTTATAATTATAATTTCTTTGTGTAATAATATATTTTTATTACAATTTTATTATATCTTTTACTATATCATTGCTGATTTGGTGACTAAGCGTCTACGAAAAATTGAAGAAGAAAAAAAGAAAAACAAATTGATTTGTACTATTATTAATATTTTATTTTAATAAATGTGGATGGACAATTATTTAAAATAAAACATGTTCTTTTTTAATTATCAAACAAACTCTCGATTTCCTGGTAAAACAATATAATTACTTATTGTGCTAAAACAGGCAATTTAAGGTTGTTAGGCCTTAATTTGTAGAAATATATTTTATACTTTGGGTGAAAAATATTTTAATTTTATGCAACAAATATCATTTTTTCCGTTTGATTATTAATTATAATTAAACAGAAAAAAATTATTTAGTTATTTACAATTTGGAAAAAGTTACATTATTTGAATTAATTAATTTACTATCATTTCCACTTTTTCATTTCTCCAACATTAACCATTATTTACATTTTTTATAATTCTAAAATTTTAAATTACACCCAGTACGGTAGGTTAGAATGACTGACCATACACACAAGACGACAGAACGGACACACAGCGCCGTTGTTCCTTCTTGTTCCTTCTTGTTCCTTGTGGCTGTGGTCTGTGCCTTTTTAGCTGTCCTGGCCCATAGAGCGAGCGGACAGTGCTGTAGCCCGCGAGTAGCCGCCTCTGCCGTAGAAGCCCAGGTACGTCTGCTGCTGCTCGGGCTCCCCACTCTCCCCGCACGTGTATGCTTGACCGTTGCACTGGCCCACCCACCGTTGAAACTATTGACAGTCCTTGGACGAGATAGTTTTCCATTTTTTGACACCTGTAATAAGTACATAGACTTGGTTTACATTATATATCTTCCCATTGCACGTTTGGCAAGATATCCAATACATCTGGGTCCTCCCTATGTAGTTGAACGGCTGGCTGCGTACGACGCTTTATACGTGCATTGTACTTTTGAATGAAGGCCTGGCGTACCGCCTCTCGTTCCTCGGGAGTCGAATCCTGCGAAGAATTGATGGGTGTCGAATTATGGGAATCCGGCAGAGGCGGATTTAGGTATAGGCTGAGTAGGCTACAGCCTAGGGCGGCACTCGGTGGGGGGCGGCGGATTACAGCCATATGAAAAATGTTATTACTACTTATCAATTCAATAAAAAAAATTGAAATCAAATTTGAATTGCGGCAAAGATATAGGATTCTTTTTCGTCAACAAGAATATAGACACACTGTTTCTAGAAATGACTCATCATAAATATATATTTTTAAATATAAACAATAGCGCGCCAAAAAATAAACCGTGGTATAGGGTGTGTTCCAGAGGGAACGCCAGCAGCGGTACAGCAGTCCGGTCCGCGTTCGAAATTCCGCTGCTGTACTGTTACTGTGAAATCGTTCTGCGTCAGCTGTTTGCATGGTATCTTTTTTTCATGGTGCTGTAAAAGTTATTACCAAATTAGTATGGCAAATTATACAGAGAAAATTACTTTTTATGACCCTGAAACGCACGAAAACATTATTCTTCGTGTAACTGAAGAGACTGCTAGAAGGGCTAAAGAAGGTTAGAAATTTTTTGCATATTTTTGTTTATTTTAAGGTTATAATAAATAAAGTACAGGAAGTTCATCAATTAGTTTATTATTTGAGAACATATTGATATCTTTTTTACAAGGTATATAAAAAAATTTCACTACTAGAAGACGATAAAAAGTTATCTAGCAAGATTCGATCTTCCATTTCGTGATTAAAATTGTACAACTCTTTCAATGTATTACATACTATAATAACTGAACTTATAATAAGAACTTTGTAATGTTCAAGAGGTTACAACTGCAAACAGTACAAACAGAATCAGCTGACGCGGAACGATTTCACAGTAACAGCACAGCACCGGAATTTCGAACGCGGACCGGACTGCTGTACCGCTGCTGGCGTTCCCTCTGGAACACACCCATAGTATTACGGCGGCGCTACGCGGAAGAAGCACTAAGCGGCGCGGGCGCGACTGTGCTTGCATCGACGTGTTTTGTTTCAGCGTTCTCCGTTGGGAATTCGTTTTTTCAGTTTCCTTAAGCAGTCACAGTCGATGGACGTTAAAAAGCATACATTTCCAAAACATCACTAAGATTTATATTTTTTTCTTAAGAAACATGAATGACGGTAGAAAAAGAAGCGTAAGTGGCTGTGATTAAAGAAAGCGGGCAAGAGAAAAAACCGAAAAAACGGAATTGGTTATTTCTAAAACTCCTAAATTAAACAATTTTTTTAAATCTACAGAGCCTCCAACTAGTCAAAACTCAAGTTATGATAACAGTGTAAAGTGTTGTGATTTGCGAGAAACAGAAGAAAATTCCCAAGAATTTGAAAAGCAATCCTCATGTGAGTATGATGCTAATAATGCTAATCACACTTATTCTTCGAGCACAAATAATTTTAGTGATACCAATATTGACAATATTGTTACAGCAAATATTTCGAAAAACGATTTATCCATAAGTGACGATCCGTTCTTTTGGGGAATCAATAATTACACACAGGATTATATAGCAAAACATGGATTTGCACATAACATGGACAAAGATTTTACAAAGAGTAAACGACAATATGACTCTCAAGCTCGTTATTTTTCGAAAAATTTATTATTTAAGATCTTACATAATGGTGAAAAAATATCAAGACACTGGTTATTATACTCGGAAACTACTGGAAGTGTGTATTGCGGTCCGTGTTTAGCATTTAATGGTGGTACTCAATTTGGTTCTAAAAATGAATTCGATCACTGGAAAAAGTCGCGTAGATTACAATTTAATTGAAGCACTAGAATCCGAAATTAAATATTGGCGAAATGTGTTGCAAAGAGTGGTCAGCGTGATAAAAATGCTCGCATCTCGTGGACTTCCATTCAGAGGTCACACAGAAAATTTAATGTCTCTGGAACTTTTAGCAATATGACCCGTTCTTAGCTGAGCATATATCACGTTATGGCAATCCAGGTAAAGGGTGTACTAGTTACTTATCATCAACTATTTGCAATGAATGTATTGAATTAATTGCAAATGAAGTACTAGAACAAATTTATGAAGAAGTGAAGAAATCTAAATATTTTTCTATTGTTATTGATTCTACGCCTGATTTATCACACGTATATCAATTAACGTTAGTAATACGTTATGTAAAACCTAATGGATCTCCAGTTGAAAGATTCATAAAATGTTTACCTAATGTTGGACACAAAGGTGTAGAAATGAGTGATGTTGTTCTCGAGGCCTTAAATAATGCCAATGTTGATATAAAGAACTGCCGCGGGCAGTCATATGATAACGGGAGCAACATGTCGGGCATATATAAGGGGGTCCAAGCACAAATTAAAAAGATTTGCCCTTACGCAGAATACATACCGTGTTCAGCGCATTCATTAAATTTAGTGGGTATATGTGCTGCAGAAATTTTCGAAGAAAGTTGCCATTTTTTAAATATTTTTCAAGAATTGCACAACTTATTTTCATTGTCTACACAACGATGGGAAATGTTAAGAAAAAAATGTGAATTATATAGAAAACAACAAGAATCACAGACAAGTGGTAAAAAAACAATCAAACCTATATCGACAAGGAGATGGTCTGCCCGTCACGACTCGTGTGAAAGTTTGTATGTTTTGCACGAGCCAATATATGATACTTTGAAAGATATTGAAAATGACGCAGAGCAGAAGGCCTTAATTAGATGTCAATCTAAAGGCATACGTATAAAGCTAGAACGATTCGAAACCGCTTTCATGATGTTTTTTTGGCAATTTCTGTTGAATAGAATCAATGCTGTTAGTAAGCAACTGCAAGTTGAGAGCATCGATATTTTTCAGTCGTCACATTGTATAACGGTTTAATAGAATTGATTACTCAAATTAGAAATGAAAAAAGCTTCGATAATTTCGAAAAACAAGCACTGGGTTTTTCAAAAACGAATGATTATTCACAAGATATGAAACGACACAAAAGAAGAACAAAACAGTTTGATGAATCATCGACCGAAGAAACTTTGTTTAGCGCTAAAGAAAATTTTAGAATTAATGTTTATTACACTATCTTAGACAGTCTATTTAATGAACTGAAAAAACGTGATTAAGTTCTTTGGCTTGTTCAATGACGATGAAATTGAATGTCCGTTGAGGAACTTAAGGCTACGCCTAGAAACGATTAACATTAGAAACTATTACCATTTATATTAATATTTTTAATTATTACACAAATTCAAACGCACCTGGTTCTGTAAATTCGCTCTCTGCTGGCGCAATTGATAAGCAATTTCTTCAGATAACTTCTGATTTTGCTCAACTCTGTCTCAATATCGGTTTTTACAAGACTTGGTTTGATTTTGATTAAGAATAATCGTAGACATTCTACAACATAATTGTTACATTATAATTAATGATATCATATAACTCCATAAAATGGTGATATCTGCATACCCGCTAATAACGACACTTTTTCAGGAGTAATAATAATGTTTCGAGGGGAAGCTTGGATACTAAGCTGCGGGATGTTGTCGGTCTCTTTGAGGAATCTATTAGCAAGTTTGTCGGAACCTCACGAGACACGAGCTAGATTTTTCACAAATAGTTAAATGGTTTTTGCCATCTTACATTCTCTCTGTGCATTCCTGCACAGATCTCTGCACATTAAAATCGATTAAAATGTCAATAATACTATACATTTAAAAAAATCAACTAGTATCATTAGAATCAAACAAGCTAATTTTTTATAAAAATTAATATGCAATCGAAGAAATAGCTGTACGTTTTATTGATTTCCGTAAACATAATTTCAATTTTTTCTATTACTACTTCCACAGATTTAGCCTGATAATTTTTAGCAAGGTAGCGCCTAGCGGTTGCCGGTATGACATGTCACATCACATCGTCACATGTAGGGGTGTAGGATCAAGGATGTACAGCGGTGGTATTGGTATACTATACTCTATACTGGTATTACAGATTCAAGAGGAGTTTCGTCAGTCCGCCGAAAGATGTCGCCGAAATTTCGTCCAAGTCTAACGCGCGCACCACCGTCGCGTTATATAGAACACGGTCGATCGGAGAATAAAATTTCGTCCCGACGGTTCGCTGTGCAGTTAGCCATCGAATTAAAGCTCCTCGGCAGCGCGTGCATATACGAGAACTGCCCGTATGTGTCTTGTTGCGTCGGCCGGGAGTATCTAGTCGTCGTTGTGCACGACCGCGACGCGGCTTGTCTCTCCGACGGATAATCCGGCCGTCGCTCCACGAGGACTCTGTCCGTCGTCGTGAGGCATGACGAGCTTACCCACCTTGCCGGTAAGCAAAAAAAACATGACACCTTGCGCCAATTTCATATTCAGCCTGCAGCAGTCCGCTTGTGCCGATGCCTTTTTTACGAAGCTTGCCAAGTGCTCTTATTTTCAATTCCTCATCCCCGGCCAATCGACCCGAGCCCTCCTCCCACGTTCTTATTCATAAGTATTGCCCGAGACTCGAGATGAGCGTTGGTTGGGTATGCGCCCTAACCTCAACGAAAACTGCAGCAGAGATGCGGGGCTAGGGCAGCAGCCGTTCGGGCATCCCTGGACGTCGATCCTCGCTCCTCGCGGTATCAGCAGCTCGTCATAACGAAAAGGCAAGCATATATCTAAAAACGGAAAGTGCAAAAATACAGCGGACTGGCTCGGTTGCATAATGCGCAGACTCGCTGCGGCGGCGTGTACCTATAGACAAGGAGCGCGAGTGCATAGTTCGTTGGCCGTTGCGTCGCCTCCGCCGCCGCCGCCGCTGCAGACTGTGACGTCAGGCGGCCGATGACGTCAGGCATAGCTATCGGTCGCGAATTAAAGCTCGCGCTGCTCTCCGGCGTCGAAGGAGAGCTCGATCGTCCCTCTACCTATAACAACGTAGCCAGCGCGTCACCTGCGCCGCGGCGTCACATGCCTACGCGCTCCATCGCTACGTCAGTCATTGCGTCATTTGCAGCTGATGGAGGTTGAAAATCCGCAAATAAGCCCACCACCCGGCGAACCGGGTGCTTTGCTCGTATCGTCCTGCTGCGCAGGAAACGACACATGCTGCAATATGTGCGCGTATAGATATACGCGCTTGCAGTGCTTGCACATGCGACACCGGGGGGTGATGGACGAGCCACGCGCGTCCACGTGAACGCTTTTTTACGACTCGACGGATGCTGACGTAGTGTCCCCGATTCGATTTTCATTTATCTTTTAAAGTGCATGTATTCTCGAGGACTTGGCCTGTGCACTTGCGGCAAGTTTCGATTGCCGCGTAGAGCTGTCGACGTTGAACTACTCCGTCGCGTGCTCTGTGACCTTTTCAGGTATACTTGCACTGTGTCAATTGTGTCAACCGTGTCATGTGATACACCTACACGGTATGTTAATTCGTAGGCAATTCTCTCTTATAAACAGCCTTAACCATGTAATTATTTTTATGACAAATTCTGTGAAGCGGAAGCTGTGTTCGCGAACAAAAATATTCATGGATGAACTATTATATTATTTTTTTTTTTTTATTCTCTAACGATTGTTCACCATACGGTTCCTTTACTAAACCGTAATGACGTTACCGTTTCGTAAAAAATATATTTTTAAACATTTCGAATAGAATCTGCAGTTATATGAAAGCACATTCTTTCAACGGAATGTGAGTAGCCCGCGTAGTTTTGATGTTACTTAATTTTAGATTTTCAGTGTAGTTTAAACCTGTTCTAGATTTCGAAAAACTTACTAGTAACGCGTGGAATTTTCTAATAGTTAATTTCAAGGCTTTATAGTTTACAGCTATAATAACATACCTTCGCATATAAAAGTATCGAAGTAGTGTAACCTTTGCATTCGAAATCATTTTTGAATTATCGAAAATTAAATTCAGGTAGGAAAATTAATCTTATGCCAAATAAGAAAATTTCTCCATAGTTAAATCTTATATATATATATATATATATATATATGTGAATATAAGATTTAGCTATGGAGAAATTTTCTTTTTATATATATATCTTCCTATATTATATAGTTATTTTGGCTATACTCCCCCCCACAGCCCCTCCACTTAGCCCCCCCACAAAATAACGTAATAATCGTTCATTTTTATGTTATTTTTGAAAATGTGTATGCCCCCCCCCACAGCCCCTTCACACTGAATATGTACCTGTAAGAATAATATTACCTTAATAATAAGATGGACAAAATAAATGAGTTTAAAGAACTCAATAAACTTTAGAAAGTAAAATTATTATAGATTCTTGCTTACTTTAAAATTATTATAGATTGTTTACTTATTGAACCAACAATAAACAGTTTTCCACACCACCCAAGGGGTGCTGTTAGAAGCAAATTATATTAGTCATAATACAATGTACTTTAGGTGCGTTGATTTTTTTTTGTTTTTTTTTTATTATATTGTATAAAAATTAGCAGTGATTTCATATAATTTCATGAATGATCACATTATATAATATTATGGTTATTGTTGAAAATGAATTTTCTTCTAAAGTTCATGCATTTGTAAATTAAATTATTATTATTGATTCATTTTTATTAATTAGAATTATACAATATAATCTAAAAAAAAACGTGGAATCATCGCCAATAGCCATATAACCACGAGAGTCTTAGATAAACACGATCAAGAAATTATGAAATTATGTAAATACGTTACAATAATTTTGACATAAAAAATATGAAAATTGTGAAAAAAAGCATTAGCATCTACAAATTTTAAACATGATAATTTATAAAAAATATGATGACAACTAATTTTGATTAATGTGATTTAATATATTAGCTATATTGATGATATATTTTATGTAAGCATCAGTATCATTTTTCAAAGCATTTAAAAATAAAGTTTGCTTTTTACGAAACTTCAGAATAGTTTGAATGGTTAATGTCATTTTTGTAGGAATTTGATCGAGTTCTGTAAAAATTTTTGTCACGTTTCCAAATACTTCAAATTTTTCATAAAATTCAATGCTCGTAAATAATTTCTGTGTTCTTCAGTGTCAACTTGAACGAAAGAATTTTGATATGGATTCCATTGTCAAGATTTAGTATATATCTAAAAAATAATGAATGTAAGATAAAAAAAAATGAAATGTTTTATATAACATTGTTTTGAGATGTGTATAATTTTGTATGTTACATTTCAAAAGAAAGACTATAATTTCTACAGAGAGCGTAAGGTGAGAATACGAAATCGTTGAGAGTCAATGTACATGTCGTGTATACATATATACTGATATCACGAAAGGAAGAACAAATATTTTATATGAACTTTGTATTAATGAAAAATTTCATTCCAAACTACATTTTCTATTTCGGTATCATTTTCATTTTCAACTTGGATAAATAATTGATTAGGATTTTTACATCTAGATAATGCTACATATAATTGCCTATGAGAAAATAATGCTTTTTTTAAATATAATTCCACATTATCGAAACTTTGACCTTGAGGTTTATTAATAGTCATAGCAAATGCTAAGACTAAGGGAAATTGTTTTCTATATAAAATAAGTGGTAACGAAGATGAAGGTGAATTTCCTGTATTTAAAGTAATTCTAGGTATAAAAACTTTATTTCCAATTTTTTCTCCAGTTATGATTTCAGCTTCTATGTTGTACTTGAATAATTTTATAATTTTTAATCGTGTACCATTACATAAACCTTCTGTTATACTTAAGCTTCTTATTAACATAACAATTACACCAATTTTCAAATTGAGTTCGTGAGGTGGTAATCCTTCACGAATGTTATTTAATACTTCCATCGGAAAATTTATGTAAATATTATCATCAGATTTGTCAACACCTTTATATGTTGCAGTATGTATACTATAATATGTTTTTGTCTCCCCATCCATTTGTTTTCAAATTTTCTTATTTAAAAAATACGTGTATTCATTATGAGAAGTAAGTATTACACTATTTAACGAAAAGTGAAGTTTTTTACCAAAAATTTTTGAACATACATCAGTTGTTTTCCATTCATTTGGAATTTTAAATGTTGTAATTTTTCCTTCTCCAATTTTTAATAACAATTTTGAAAATTCTTTATGACATGAACGCATGTTTTTTGGAATCATAGAAGCTTCATCCAAAATAATCAAATCCGCTTTTTGTAATTTTTCTTTGTCAGATTTAGATTGTAACAATGAGACTTCGATATTGGTTAAATCTAAAGGTAAACGAAAAGTTGTATGACTGGTCATTCCCTTTGGAAGTAATATCGAAGCCATGCCATAGATAAAATTCTTTTGTTTTGAGAAATAAAATAATAAATTAATGTTTTATATAAAAATGTTTTTCCAGAACCACCAGGACCATCAATAAAATATATTTTATGAGTTTGTTCACATAAAATTTTGAAAATATTTCTTTGATCATCATTTAATTGAACGTACATTTTTTCAAACATAAATTTACAATATACGATTTCTTCATTATTAACAATGTTATTGAAATCTATATTGTTCGGCATAGGTAAACCAAATGATCCACATGATTTATCCTCTGTTTCAAATATTTTATTAACATGCAAAAGTGCGAGATTTTCTTTGTTTTTAGTAAAATCTTCTGTAAAATTATTTTTATATTTATTCCATATATAGTCACCTTGAATATTTTCTGAAAGTAAAAACCATGCAAAAAACTGTCTTAACTGAATTGGTAACATAACAGTGCTTGCTTCTTCGAAAATATGAATAATTTGAGAATCATAATATGCCATTGCTAATAAGCCCATTGCGATAGCAGTGTCTTTATATGTATTGTATATCATGTTTTCATGCCTTTTTAAATCATCAAATGAGGTTGCGCCTTTTACTTTATTTAATATTAATTTTAAACAAAATCTTTCATGATCTTTAGGTGAAACTACGTTTAATCTACCAATTGTAGTATTTTTCATTACGTTTTTTCTCTTTTGCCATATTTTTTTTGTTTTATTAAATATATAATGTTCAGGAATATTTACGTACTTTAAAGATTTTGCAAAATCATCAACTTTATTTAATTCAAACCAAGCGGTTAATTGTGTTTGCCAATTATTTATTACATTTTTAATATTACTCATTTCAAATATCTTATAATTTTTGTTTTTTTCGTGTACAGGCAAATTTTCAACTTTATGACTTTTAATACAAATTTGATATTTTTTAAATCGCCATGCTGCTTCCATTGGACTAAGATATTTACACTCAACATAATTTGTAATTTCGTCGAATTTTTCTTGATTACAATCCTCATTTCTTTGAATTTTGCCAAATGCTCTATCACTACCTTTGTCGATATACTTATAGATATATTTTATACTATGAATAGATGCACAAAATTCAACATTTATGTGGCATTTGTATTTCATTAACAAAAATGTATTATATGGTACAACCATTGAATTATTAACTGGAATTTCGTTCTTATTTTTAGTTTTATAAATATGATTTTCAGAAC
>JAZHPH010001238.1:0-12146 GCA_037356405.1 Nasonia oneida | reverse complement strand
AATCATCAAAATCGGTGAGTTCGGGTTGGGTACCTTTCCTTGTCAGTCGAAGTCCATTATCTAATGCCTGTTTTAATGCTCGATAATGAATGACATACCTGGTCTTATCATTCAGTATAGTGAGAAGTTTCTTCTGTTTTGAGTTAGGTGGTGTACGATGCTCTGCGCAAAAAGGGAGATCTCGATGATCATCATGCAGGTCTTCAGGATACTCTAAGTCAACTTCAGCAAAATAGCCTATGTCTGCATCTGGTGGTGTATTGAAAAAACTTTTCGTCTCATATTCGATCCATTTAACTTTGCCAACAGGTAAAGGCTGTACCATTGCCCATCCATAAAGACTATTTATATCGAAATATAAGAGTGTCTTTGTTTTTTGCTCCTTATCGTATGAAGGACCCATGTATGGATTGTTCGCCTTGACATACCGATTACAGCACTGACTTGTTCCTCCTCGAATGCCCGCTTCAATAAACATTAGCATGTCGATATCGGTAAGCAGCTCTAATTCGACCTTTGTCATTTTAAGAGCTACTGAAAATGTTAGCCCGGGAGTCGTGTAAAAGTGTGCGGGGCACAAATCATAGGCTTTAAGAGATGTCTCCCGAAAACTTTCAAAAACATCGGCCAATAATAAAACATCCGTTTTCAAGTATAGATCAGAATATTCACCTAAAGTTCTTATATTAAACGTTTTCTAAACTTGAACAGCCTGATTATAATCTTTCTCAGAAATGTGAGAATCTGTTAATTTATTATAAAATTCATTTTCATTAGGAAGTTTTGTAGACATTAGCTTATCTAATCCATCAACAAAATCATACGGAAATATGTATTTACGTCTAACAATAAGAAGATTGATTTTTTCATTCATAAATCCATCAGATTGAAACTCATTAACTGCTATTGGTACATACTCGAGATATGATGCAAATTTTTCCAATGTTGATGGTAAAAAACGCCATGAATCTATAAATCTAAAACTTGTCGCATTCATCAATGTGCTTTGTAAATGAAATATATTTTTCCTTATTATGAGGTATCACAGAAACTCGTCCTTTCAGCAATGTAGAAGTACCAATTTCTTTCAAAATAAAGTGTGTATCATAGTTGAGATTATGAAAAATAACTGGTACAAATCTTGAATCCTTATAATTTAAATTACATGAATTATGAGCTGCACCTCTGAAACTGAATAAAAGAAAAAAGACTTAAATTCAGTAAATAAATTTTATATTGATATTTTATAATAATTAAAGTGATAACATACCGTCCCGTAAGATGACAATGATCTCGTACTGCAAGTTCTTTAGCATTGATTGGTTTTCGACATATATGACACATCGTTGACCTCCGAAAAGATAATTCTTCTAAATCTGTAAGTTTCAATGGTTTTGGATTTTTGTGGAGTAGATCAATCTGCTCACCAATTAATTTCAATTCTTGAACAAACCATTCTGCGGGTGATTTTTCATCTATACTTTTTTGTCTGTATGATTTATAGCTAGATAATCTATCATCAAAGCTGCATTTTATATAAGTATCCAATGCTGTATGCTTCATGAAGTTGAAAAGCATTTTCATTTCCCGAAGGTTTTAACAAACATTCAAAATCAGCATAAATAACAAAAATTACTTTTTCACTCTTACTATAATCTTCAAATTTGAGAATGTTATTCTTAGAGTCAGATAGATTGATCCGACATCTATTTAAATTTTTACAATTATTTTCGTGAGTTTCTAATTTTTCTTCACAATAAAATACTTGCAAACACCTTTCACAATGGTGAGATTTTATATGAGTTGTAGACAGTTGAGAACTCAGAAGCCGGGACATATTTTTAATCCAAACATAGTGATATTTAGGCAAGCTTCCATTATCAGCATGATTATTTTCTTCATACTCGTTTATGTAAAAATCTTGAATCAGGAGCAGATTGACATGGTGATTCTTCTTCTCCAACGTAACGTAACATGACACGGCGATACTTCGAATTTTGGACCATATTTCTTCAGCATGTATACATTTACTGAAATATCATTAAGTTTTTCAAATTTTACAACATCTTTAAGCTTTACTGGAAATTCTATATCACCAAAGTTCAATTTGTCTTCATGCACACGATATTGACTAACTCGATTGGAGTTTGTTTCACTAGTATATATTGCTGAAAGTATAGCATACTTGAAACAATAATTGTCATTATTTTGAACATTGACACAAGCTTTTATCTTTTCTATATACTTAAGAAGAGAAATGTAAGAAGTCCCCTTAATTGGAGAATATTTTTTCATGTTTATGCATAAACTTATGATACTCTTGAGAGTCCAGCCAGAGTCCTTTTCTTGAAATTCTTCTAATTGTGCAAAAATAGGCTCTTTGATATTGTCTTTAAACCATTCCTCCAAATTCGTTGACATATATATTGTTGCACTTTCACAAGTAAAATATTTAATATCCGTTGTTTCCTCTCCATTTTTCTGCATTGAAAATTCTGCGATAAAGTCCGAATTAGCTTTCACTGCATTATACTCGTCTATACAGCTCTTAGCCTTATCGATAAAGAGCTTCTGTGCATCGTTTAAAAAACTTAGAATATCAATGTGTTTTATATTCACAACAACACCAGTTCGAATTCTATTCTGAAATGCTGACTGCACATCTCGCCACTCTACTCTAGCTTCAGTTTCCTCTTACGCATGTAAACTACCTCCACGCTGAAGGCGTTGCTCAAATTCAACCTGTATGCACGATAGATGTGTCATACAAGTTTAACACTTTTGTTTTTCTCCTCGCGTCAAATTTGCTTTACCAATGTTTTCGTTTAATTCCTTTATTGTAGAATTGCACACGTTCAACCAATGATAAATATCATTACTGCTCATTTCATCTTTACTTCTTATGGTGTCGCGAAGTAAGAGAACAAGACGTTCAAAAAAACTAATTGAATTCATGGCTACTTTAATATATCACTTGATATAAATATTTCACTTCACTACGTTGCGACTGACAAACTGTGATCGTTGAAAGAATATGCTTCCTCTTTTAAAGGGAAAAATCCTTGGAAGAGGGGGAAATAATTTTTTAGAGCGAAGCTCTTTTACGGAGGTTCTGCGGCTGGAGCTAACTGGGAAATTTTAAGACGCTCGTCACTAGACGCTTTGAGAGAGGGGGAAGTCAAGCAGAGCTGGATACCGTAGCGCGTAAGAAACGGAGAGAGAGAGAGAGAGAAAGAGTAGGGAGGGAAAGGGGTGGGGCTAGCGTCAGAGTGGGATACAGCAGCACTCTCTCTCTCTCTCTCTTTCTCTCTCTCGTTCTTTCTCTTTCTAAGCAAGAACGATATAGATATAGTAGCACGCGCGGTCTCGGCTTGGCGTCGGTTACGATTCTGATGCGTAGAGTATTGTTTACGGAATCTGCGCAGTTCTTGGTTTCTCTCTCTCTCTCTCCCTCTCTCTCGCATATTCGCATATACGCGTTTTCTTCAGTTTCATATTGTCTGCTACATACAAGCAACAAGTGCTTTTGTATTTTATATGCATACATATAAGTATAACTTAAATATAGGTTATTTCTTTTCGTATTTTTTTCGTATTTTTTTCGTATTTTCTTCGTATTTTATATAAATACATAAACGTCATTCGAACGCCGAGAGTCGCGCGAAACAAGATCAACGACATCTCGAATGTGTATAAATACATAAACGTATAACTTGAATATATTGTACATATATATACTGTTGTGACCGAGCTCAAACGTTGCACGATTCGAACGCCGAGAATCGCGCGCAACGAGATCAACGACATCGCAAACCATTGTTTATGTCTCATTCTAACGGCTGTTCAGACCAGTTGTGTTTACGTTTGATTAAAGAGTCTGAGTTTAAGTGTGCTTTTCTATAAATACGTGTTGTCATTCTCATTACCTGAACCCAATCATAACATTTTCGAGGAGCGTCCGGGTTTTTATGATAAAATATTCAGAGATCGGTCAAAACAATACATTTACCTATTATATAACTATTTTAAACAAAATATTTTACAGTACATCCGAAAAGAAAAAACGATCAAGAAAACGCAGAAATAAAAGATATCTCGATAAAAAAAAATAATGAGAGTGAACAAGATAAAATTAGCAGCGTAATCGACAAAATGCTAAAGCTTATCGAGACAGATGTAAAATACAGAAAACTTTATTATCTGAACAAAATTCTAATGAAAAAAGCTGACAAGTACATTCTTCAACAATTACACAGACTAATGTTTCATCAAAGTAATGTATTCTTTAGACGTCGTCTATATCTACTTTATTTTCACTATTTCGCAATTGTATGCAACATTTTAAAACATTTTCTACATTTAGAAAAGAAAGAAATAATAAAATCAAAAATCAATCCACTGTACATAACAAAAGTACTCAACAATTACAATTAAGAAAAGAAAGAAATAAAAGATATCAAGATAACATAAAACAAAAAACTTTAGCCAACGTAATACCATGTACACCTGCAATGGAGACACAAAATCTACAACATTTAGTATCTCAACAGAATTTGAATAAAAACCATACCGACTCTACAATAGTTGCAAACACAAATAATTTGTCAAGGTAACCTTTAATACGCAGTATACATTATTAATATTATTTCAACTGCTTCTAAATAATTTTTGTCATTTATCAATAACGATTTCAACAGAAGTAATGATGCTGCATGCAGTCAACAAGAAACGAGACAAATATTATCTACATCTTCATATACAGGCCCTTTTAGATTGTACCAACAGCGTAATATTTGTGCACAGCCGCAGGCGAACTTGTATAATTACACAGACATTCCAATGATGCCTCCAGGAAACTGTCTCTTTCACTCTCTAATAAAGATTCTTGATCTACAAATTTCACCTACGGACCTGCGACGACAACTAAGACAATCACCATTTTTGCAATCTCGTGGAGACCCTCTTTTCACAAGCCAGATATTGCATAGCGATACTGAATATGGAGACATGGATTGCTTATACCTTTTTTCGAGAGTTTATAATCAAACGTTATGCGTTCATCTGCAATATACTGACATTAAAACTAATACTGAAACATTAACTTTTTGCCACTATAACGTTACTGACTCACTGAATTTTATGCACCTACATCTACAAAATTTACATTTTACGCCATATATCACAGTATAAGATGTTATTACACAGAACATAATAAATGCTAGTGTCTACTGTGAAAACCATGGGAATGACATGAGTGAAGTTTGCCATGAGGCACATGAAAATGATATTTCTGCAATTCCTGATCTTTCGATTCAGAGTTATACAAATTATTATAAACATGCACAAGGACATCTACATTTAAATAAAATTTTTACAAAAAATAAATTTGGAATATCGTGTGCTGTATGTGACAGGCTGTGGTGGAACAACGATTTAAAAACAACTTCTGAAATACACAATGATATTTTGGAAAAGATCTTGCCGCTAATGTATTTAGCACAGAATATTGGAACGAAGTTCCTTTTTTATTTTTAATTGCTATTCAAACATTTATGATGATTGATTTTATAATTTTTATTTCAGCTTTACCAGACAGGTAATACGGTAAAGGTGTGCTCTACTTGTAAATCAGCGTTGGACAAAAAGAAAATACCAATATTGTCAACATATAACGGTTTTTCATACCCGACAATACCTGCTCATTTATCAAAGTTAGATATTGTTTCTCAGCGACTAATTTCATCAAGAATACCCTTCATGCAAATACGACGACAACGGCATGTCCATGGCCAATACGGTATTTATGGACAAATAATTAATGTTCCTGTTGACGTTAATACTATGGTCACTAACTTACCTAGAAATATTGACGATGACCATTGCTTTTATGTGCATATAAAAAAAATTGATCCATAAAACTAGTTATGTTCACGGCCTTATTAACAAAAAAATGTTAGAGAATGGTTACAATACTTGATAACTACACCGCTTTATGTTCATTACAATATAACCATCAACGAAGATTTTTTTCGTCAAGCTGCTCCTGAAATCGCGATTGATGATGCCAGTGAACATATACCAATAGAAGATAACGTCACAGTGCAACAACAAACTTTGATGTACGATGAAGTCAAAGAACAACAAGAAAATATGAGGTGGTTTGACGATAAATTTTTGCATATGGCACCTGGTGAAAGGCAACGACCAATTAGCATTTTATTTGATGAACATGCAGAAGAGCTTTCATTTCCTACGATTTACATTGGACTATTTCGAACTTACAAAGAGGGTATTACAGCAACTTCATTTATGCAAGCTACAAACGAACTACGTCATACAGATCGTCGAGGCGCAGATCCAGAACACCTTTTATACATGGCCATAAAAATAATGAGACAACGTGTCAGAGATAGTGTTTCTACTGCTTTTAAACACGCTGGTTTTGACACTAATGTTAAATTTGTAAAATATAGATATAAATTTTGAAGATTTCTATACAAAAAATAACATTTCTTCTGATGAATATTATTACAACGTCATTCGTGCAGGTATCAATCGACCAAAACTTTTTTACCGCCGAATGCCATCAGAAAAATGGCATAATCCATTCAACCCAATCGTTGTTCATCATCTGCAATCTAATACGGACTTTCAAATTATTCAAGATGAGTACGCTTGTGCTGCTTACGTTGTTGAGTACGTGAACAAACATAATAGAGGAATCAGTAATTTGCAACGTCAAATAATTCAGATAATGGACGAAAATCCAGAATTCGATATTGTACAAATTACGAGAAAAATGAGCGTCGACGTACTCAATTCCGTTGAGATGTTGGCACAAGAAGCTGCTTGGTTTTTGTTACGTGAACCCATGGCTAAGTCATCTATTACAACTGCTTATATACCAACTGTTCATCCTACTGAACGACAACGAATAAGAAAAACTCTTAAGGAATTAGAGGCTATGAATGATGATTGCACAGATGTATGGAAAGAAAACTGGTTTGGCAAATATGAAAAAAGGCCCAACGACCTCGAAGACGTCACTTTAGCACAGTTCGTTGCCAATTATTATATTAATAACAAAGGGGTGTATGTTACAAGAAAAAAGCCAAAAGTTATAAGATACCACAACTATGATATTGCTAAAGAATATCATGACTATACAAGAGAAATAGTATTGTTGCATATTCCATTCAAAAGTGAAGACAATGACGTTCTTGCGGAAAATAAAGCATTCAGATGTAAATGCTGATATTCGCGATGCTGCACTCAGTAAACTTGGCGCTATTGCAAAAAAAAAGAGAGAACTTGATGGATAGACAACAATTTATTCAGTACATCTACAAACAAAGTACAAAAGGATCTATTACTTCACATTATTAATCATCTTCAGACACATAATTACTCTCCATAATAAACTTCCATAATAAACTTATTATGGAAATTTATAATAGATATACGGATAATGATGGTTATTGCAACGCTTACATAGCATGTGCTTCTACCGGGAAAGCTGCTGTAAACATTGGTGGTATCACGGTGCACACAGAGCTAAAAATAACACTTGCTAAATTTTTACCATTATCCAATGAAAATTTACAATTATACAGAACGCTTTTCAAGTATGTCAGAGTATTGCTTATTGAAGAACGTGTACCAAAAATTTGTGTGTAGTTGGGTTCATTTTTGCCCACGGGTATAGCGTTGAAACACTGGGGTCTGCTAGCGCAGTCCAGCGTTCGTAAATCTATGTTCGCGCGCCGTCACGCTCCAATGCATACACGGTGGCGGGCCGCCTCGGCCCAGGGCGCCAGGCATCGAGATGCCAGGGATTCCGCGATCCCCTTTCCGTGTGAGCGCCACCGTGTGTTGGGACCCGACGGCGTGGGAGATGAGCTCGGCTAGCTCTAAGGAAAGGGTGGAGTATCGAACAGGGTCGTGGGTCATAAAACTCATTAAGGCTTGCTGCGGGTATGATATATCGTATTTATTCTTCATTTTTCCTCTTAACAACCACGGCAACCTGCCGAAAACCTGCGGCCTCTACAGTCCAGAGGCACTACGCTGAACTAACTAAACCACTATGCGGCACGTCACGCCGCCGATCGAGGTCATCGTGAGTAAGAGCGAACTTCTACACGCGGCCCCGCAACGATTTTAATAATTCTAACCTCCCTCCGGGGAGGTCACTCGCGCCCAGCGAGCAATCGACGCCGCCGCCACGCTCGTCAGCGCGCCGTCCGCCGACTTGCCGGTGCGGGCGAATACCCGCCTCGCCTCTCTGGTCGCCTCTCCGCCCTCTCCGCGCACACTCGTGCATCCTGACGGCTACTTCACGGAAACTCTACTAATAGCTAGTTTACCCTAATCACTAACTTACTTACTAACGGTAGCTCGGTAACAAGCAGTAATCGGTAGCTGATAGGGATGGCGGGGTGAGGAAACGATAGCGGGGAGATACAATACGAGGTGAGAGCGATAGCGAGGGAATATGCACAATACATGGGTAATGATAGCGGGGAATTGTGCGAGAGCGAGAGCATGGAAAAGACAAACGGTAGCTTGAGCGGAGAGTAACGATAGCGTGAAAGGAACGATAGCGAGGAAAAATGAGAGCATACAAAATTCGCAGCAGGCGACGAGACCTCACGACACTCGACTCGCCGCCCTTGCCACGACCGTCAAAGTGCATTGCGTCGCACTAACCGTGTCGCGACGCATTCATCCGAGGCACAGCCGCACTAATGTATTCGCACGCTAAGTACACTTTTACTTACTTGCTACGATAGCGAGATCGAATAGGAGATGCAAACGGCGCGCGGGTACAGGTGTAACGAGACAATAGAGAACCTCGGTGAGCAGCGCAGACGTCCTATCGGTAGCAGCGTTGCGGAGCGAAAGAGAGCGAGCTCTCCCGACGCGGCAACACGTGGCCGCGGGGCCAGCGCTGCGCGCGCTCCCCGCGCGAACTACTCCCCCTCCTGTGCGCCTACTCGCGACTCGACCTGCCACGTTGCGAGGTTGTCGTCGCCTCTCTATTGCGCGGCGCAAATTATCCACTTGTAACGTGCAGTCGAACTGCCACGTTACAGCGTATAATATAATTTATACGTATTCAAAGAAAATGTTTCCATTTTCTATAAATTTAGTCGTTTTTTGCATTTAAATGCTGCGAGAACTATTGCTATGTTTGTAACCAACTGTTTGTCAAGTTCAACATTTGTCAAGGTCAACATTTAACGTCAAAATAATTAACTATAATAATTACTTGAAATTGTAAAATAATTTCTTTTTTCTTGGACAAATGAATAAGTAATCATATATTGTTAAAAATAAGTAATAGTTCACACCTTTATCTTTGTCAGTTCTCTCCCAGTGCTTGAAAGGTTTGCGGTAACTTATATTCATTAAGTGTTCAAAGGCTTTAATCTCACAATGTACCTAATCCATAATTTAATGAATTTTCCTTTGGTGTAAATTTATTTTTTAAGTCATCCAATGCAGTCGTTGTGAGACAACATGGACATCTTGACGAAGACGGATTGTCAGTAATCGTATTCAAACATTTGCCGTCGAATAAAGTAGGGAAAACTTCATATTGAAGACATACTGATTTTCCTTTTGCCAAGGTAAAGGTATACGAAGAAAGAAACTTTATTTCTGTAAGTAACCGTGCGTACTCTTTTTTTGTATTTTCAGGGGTTTGTTTCTCATAACAAAGTCTCACAGGTCTAAAAAATCTTATACTCATGGGAGTTGGGTTTATCCAATTGCACTTACTATTTGTTGAGTGAAAAAGTTGAATCACTCCAACACAAGTAACAAAGAGTGATACTTGAGCGTTTTTATTTTCATACTCTACATTTTCGAACTTTTGCTGAGGATTTTTATGACACGAAGAACTATCAAATCCTATTGATACACGCATCTGCAAGTTACGATATGTTTCATCAGGCCAGTCGTGTATTATTGCTTTGCACAATCGCTCACCAGTAATATTGAGTAGCTCTTGTAAACTAACGCAGACCTCGATATCATTTATTATTTTATATTTACGTGGATAATAGTTTTTATTTTCTTGCATGACAATGGTATAACACGGATAAATATCGCAGCCTAATGCTTTTGTATCAGCAATTATTGCTTCATATTGCCGTCTTGTGTACTCGTTTGCAATTAAGAAAGCTAAGGCCGAACTAGGCGTATGCCTTTCTCGAGGATCATTTATTTCGTTTTGTTCATCCTGTCTGTTGTTACTTTTCAAGTTGATCATATTTTTGCGATAGATATTACTGTCTCATTATAGTTGGGATCGCTGAGCAGATTATGAGCTCGTCTACGCAAAGTTGACTGAACTTATTGTAAAAAATATAAAAAAAATTAACTTTTAAAAAAGTAAAAGGTTAGGCGAGTTTGATATATTCCGCAACAACATTACATATAGAAGTGTATTATATTTAATCGTAATGAAGCAAAGAACAACTATGTAATTTTGTTGCGGAATATATCAAACTCGCCTAACCTTTTACTTTTTTAAAAGTTAATTTTTTTTAGAGAATTAAATCCTTTTCAGTAAATTTTTTGAGTATTTCATATTCAACGTAGTAAAAATAAAATATAAGCATTTTTAGCACCTTTCGACCACAGCTTTTTGGTAACATTTTTATCACTAACATGAAATCACTGATTGTTCTGATATACACCACCCTCGAATTATTTTTACACCTAGACACCAAAAACCACGGAGAGCACCACCTAGACCTCGTCATCGACTACCCTGTACACCTAAACATCACCCTTGAATGATTTTTATACCAAGGCACCGAAAACAACCTAAACCTTGTCATCGGCTACCTCTTAATTCTAAATATCGTAATATAATATTTTATATGAGAAAGCAATCCCCATCTGTATATAGCTTTGCGGCCAACTTCACGGTCCTAACACTTCTTGCGGCTAACTTAACGGTCCTTTCACATTTCGGGCTGAAGAAGAAAAACGTGATTTTAGCATTTTTGGATTATACACTCACATATTATAAAAATAAGCAGCCTTTTCACTAATATTTTTGTTGGAAATCATAGTTTAGCTCAGAAAACATTCTAATGAGCCAAAAAACCTTACCAATAGTAATGATAAGTATTTTTTTTGTATAATGAATAATCCTAACACCAATATAGAAGTAAATAGTGTCCCGGGCGTCGCGGCTTCGTCTGCTTCTCAAACTCGCCTTTGTGGCGCTACCGCGCCACTTGATCTATAATACACGAACAAAAAAAATTATTATTTTAAAAGTACTATAATTTAAAGTAACTTTAAGATAACTATTCTTGTAAAACTAACAAATAAAATGTAAAATTTTAACAAATAAATTTATGACAATATCACTGAAATATACAAAGACGGTTACTTAAGTTTCTTATAATATGTTAATAGTAGCATTCATTATATTGCAAATACAACAGTTATGAAAATCGCGATGTAAGTAAATAATGTACGTATGAAATATCTTATTATCTCTTTGCTATGCACACATCAACTGTCAAAGTTATACTAATACTCATGACACGCTAAAATTACATTATGAACAACATTCTTTCAAAATAATAGGTAAAATTTCAAGAACTGTAGTTCTGACAAAGAAGAAAACAAGTCAGGAATCGGTAAAGTACACAGTTCTAAACAAAGCAAAACAACGCAGTTTCTCATGTTTATTATTTTGATGTATTAAAACTTTGTAAATTACAATATACCTATTACATGTCGAATAAATTTTTTTTTTAATAAATCTTATTGTCGATTTATATAAATTTCAAAATTTAAATAACACCTCATTTATGCAGATAAATGTGATTGAAAATTGCAGGGGTGGTTATAAAGTTTTGGACAAACTCATTTCTATGTATTGTTTCGCCTCACAGGAACCTAATTATAGATTAATTATTATATTATAGATTTTATTATTTATTTATTTAAAAAATACATTTTTATATTCTTATATTATTAATAATACATACATAGCATAAATATTAATTCGTTTGCATATACCAAATTTATCAAAACATGACAATATTTGATCAAACTTGAAAATACAACCGAATGACTAACATAATTATTTAAGGGGATATCTGCGACAAAAAATA
>JAZHPH010001237.1:0-12148 GCA_037356405.1 Nasonia oneida | reverse complement strand
ATATATATATATATATATATATATATATATATATATATATATATATGGGTCATTCTTTTTGAAACCGACCACCCCCCTCTGTCCAAAAATCAGAGGCTCGAAATGATTCCTGCCCGGGCTTAAAATTTAGCTTATTGTATCTAGTTTCCATTACTGAGTGGCCTTTTTGCGAAATCCAAAATGGTGGATCGGTGCAGCACCGACAGTACACGAATATGACTACGGAATAGCAGTTATATGTCCTTAAAACTTGCAGGGCAGAGAAAAAATTAATAACAAAACTTATTCGCATGTATTTTTTCCCGCTGAACACGAATCCACCCTTAGTTTTGGCCTATGGGGTCACCTTTCGTCCATAACCTCAAAAAACAGTCCAAAAATGCATTATTACGTGGCTGAGACTCGCAAAATTGGTCAGAAAATTAGGGAAGAAACTTAGTCGCGTGTATTTTCTCCCGCTGAACACGAATACACCCTTAGTTTTGGCCTATGGGGTCACCTTTTGTCCATAACCTCAAAAGAGTGTCCAAAAATGCATTATTACGTGGCTGAGACTCGCAAAAGTGGTCAGAAAATTAGGGAAGAAGCTTAGCCGCGTGTATTTTTTCCCACTGAACACGAATCTACCCTTAGTTTTGGCCTATGGGGTCACCTTTCGACCATAACCACAAAAAAGGGTCCAAAAATGCATTATTACGTGGCTGAGACTCGCAAAAGTGGTCAGAAAATTAGGGAAAAAGCTTAGTCGCGTGTATTTTTTCCCGCTGAAGACGAATACACTATTAGTTTTGGCCCGTTATAGACTGTTATGGGACCACCATCCATCCATAACCTCAAAAAAGAGTCCAAAAATGCAGTATTACGCAGTTACTACTCGATAAAGTGGTAAAAAAATTAGCGATAAAGCTTCTCTTATGTATTTAGGTCCGTTGTATTATTATTGAATATTTGTTATAGTAATTACATAAAGCATGTATACAATAGTATTAATACTTACATAAAGAGTACAAAAGTTTCAATGTTGATTATTCAATTACATTAAGTTACATAAGCAATTTTTCTCCATTTTTAAAATTCCAAATATTTTTCATTAATAATAAATTTTGAGATAATATAATGAAACCATGATGAGTTAAGATTCCTGTGACTGGTTTTGCCTCTTCAAATCTTTTATTCAGTTTTCTTTTCATTTTGTCGTGTTCTGTATCGCTAAAGTAAACTATCTGAATAGTTTTAAAAAAATTCTTTGCCCAGTTTACAAGTGCTTCAGGTGTTAAAATTGCTTTTGTAGGTTTCGCCAGAAGTCTAGCACGATAAGCTTCCCGTTTAAATGCTGCTCCAATGCCATCAAAACAACTTTTCCCATGTGCTGTAGCAGTGTAATGCCACTCAGCTTCGATGCCAAAATCTACTTTATGATTTAATAAATTTGCTATTTGATATTTATTATTAAAATGTTGCTTTGCTCCATCTGTTACGTAAATTATTTTTTTTAAATTATTTACTTATTTTTTAATTATTGGTATCAGTTGATGCTGAATTGTGTAAACAGCAGCGGTGTCATGTTTAAGACTATTTGACAAAAACACAATACTTTGATGTTTTAATTCTTTACCTTCTTTGTAATAAAAAAATGACAGGAAATACTGTGCATTGGTCATTATTAAATTGAAATGCTTGTGAAGCATTTTGTGCTGCATAAGCATAATTTTCGGAGAAGTCAAACATGGTCATTACTTCATTTCCTGAAATTTTCAATTTTTGTTCTGAGATAAAAATTGACTGTTCTTTGGCAATAAAAGAGTGAGGTTTTAAATTTACAAGTTTATTATATAATTCTTCGACAAAATCAACTTATTTTAGTGTTAGTGTCTGCAACGTTGATCTATCAGTAGTTACCCATGATCCAAACTGTATTATATCATAGATTATTATTTAACAAATCAAAAAGATATGAAGAAAAGTCTGCAATGTCAGGACAGTTGTTGCAATTGTTAAGGTAACAATCGGGAGTTGGTTTTTCACACACTAATTTACTTAAACAATCTTTATAATTACATATTTGATTATCTGTCAATTTATTTATATTCATAGCATCCAGCATCATGTTACAGTTTTCGTGAATTGTACATACACAAACAGAATGAGTCCCCTTGACACCATCAAGAATATAATTTTTAGGTCGAAGCTTAGCAAACAAATTAAAACTCACAATATCGTTCGGATGCGATTCCTTAAATGAAGAATATAGGTCGTATAAATCAAGCAATAAAAGACGTTTCTGTACTTGAGTACGTATACACCTTCAATCAAAACAGAAATTCTATCTTTTCTCCCCGGTAATAATCTACTGATATAATCGCTTTCGTAAAACTCTTTTATTTTTTTAACAGCGTGTTCTGATAATTCTTTTTCACTTTTAGCTGTTGTAAGTGGTAAGACGCCAAAGGATAATCTCAAATCCTTAGCTTTTTGTGCTAAAAATCTAGATGAACCAAATTCTTTTTGTATTTTTCTTGCACTCCACGATTCTGGTGCAATCGTAAGTATTCTAAGCCTTAATGGATCATTACGGTTTAAGCTTGAACATTCATTTTTAAGGCCCGTAAGTAGCTCTTCTAATTCGATTTTTCTAACTGATTTAGTTTGTGCAAATTCATGTTCTGAATCACTTTCGGGATCTTCAGAAACATCCATTGGAGTCAAATCTGGTTCGATACGGGTCGGTCCAGCGTGTATATTTATTTTTTTTTTCTACAAGTGTGACATATTTTAGCATTTTTTGATATAGCTGGAAATTCTTTAAGCATTTCCTTAGATATCGGTCTTAAGTTACTGCCTTTATGATTTTTAATATTGTATGGATTTATACATCGATCTGTTCGAGACATTTTGTTTCTATGTCAACTAATATTGGGGCACAATAAAAAATTTAAAATAAATTTATAAAAAGTTGTATATACCCTGAAAATAACAAGCAAGTATCAAACATCGCCAATTCATGTTTTTTTTCCTGGCAAAAATAAAAACTTAAACAAATCGAGAACTGTCGAAAAAGACTAATACCCACACAGCATGAAATATTTGAGAAATATTTCACAAATATTACCCTAGCGGAAATGATAAATGTGAAAAATTGTGATAAATCGTGTGCAAAAGTGAAACATTATAACGTAAATGTGTACAATTGTGAAAAACTAAAAAAAAGCATTAAGTTTTGGAACAATAAGAAAAATTAATTTACAGAATATATTACACTTTATTTCACATTGTTGTACATTTATAAAAACATTTTTCACGGTTCCTCACAAATATTTGGCACACTAAAGGATTAATTGAAAATAAAAAAAGTGACCTAAGGTAGGTAAGGTAGGATCAAACCCGTGTCAGTCAAACGTCTAACCACCTGAGCTAATATCTTATACGCTTCTAAGATATATTTCTTTCTTATAAGAAGCACTTTATATACAGTCTGAAAATGGGTTAAAAGGAAATATTTGGTTGGAAATAAACAAAACCACATCCTAGAGTAACCACAGGCACATAAAAAACTCATTTTAAAGTAGAGTTGTGTCGTTATGTCTGAAACAAACTCGAAAAAACCAGACTTGTGACAAATATGAAATAATGTGCATGATTGTGAGGAAATGTGAAATACTGTGCATAAGTGTTACATGAAAATGCACTTTTTTGATAAAAAAATAAATGTGTAAAAAGGTGAAACAATGTGAAAAACTGTGAAAAATAGTGAAAAATTATGACAATTTTCTTGTTAGCGATGTTCCAAATATTGATATAAAATTTTGATTTTTCACATTCTTTCACGTTTCCTTACAATTTTTCACAGTTTTTCACATTTTTCATTTCCACTAGGGTACTGTGATATATTTTATAAAATATTTCTATACGAATTTTCATGCTGTGTGGGTAACTTTAAAAAATTTGAATGAAAATTGAAACAAGACAAAAGATTAAGCAAACTTGATAATTGTTTAAAAAAGAAGATAAAAATAAAGAAAACTCTTAGGGTTCCTTGAATATAATAAAGTTCTTTAATAACGTTTTTATTTGCAATAAAAATGTATATTT
The DNA here is from genome assembly GCA_037356405.1 of Nasonia oneida. NCBI lineage: Eukaryota > Metazoa > Arthropoda > Insecta > Hymenoptera > Pteromalidae > Nasonia > Nasonia oneida. The sequence goes on along the minus strand of JAZHPH010001237.1, from coordinate 8,059 downwards.
TCTAAAAAAATTGTTGAGACTTTCCAAGCTATTCTTTTTGTTTTCCATTTTATAATTTATTTTTAATCAAGCTTCAACGAATATTAGTAGTAAGTAAGCCGGTATGGGGAGACATAACAAATGACGTCATCACTGGCGCATCCTTATCTTATCATGTAAACAAGTCATAAAGATAAGATAAGGTATCATGTTTGTTTATACAAACAAGTAATTAACATTATCTTTATTACATGTATAGATAATTTTAATTAATTATTTATGTAAACAAACAATACCTTGACTTAATTATTTGTTTATATTGATAAGATGAGGATACGATAGTAATGATGTCATTTGTTATGTCACACACCAAGTTAGTAAATAAAAAAAATCATTTCTTACAATATATAATGGTTTTTATTATAAAAAAAATTATTTATTCGAATTATAAACAATGTAAATCCAATCACACATGTGTACACATACGTACACATACGTACACTTACGCGAGCACACACACACACACACACACACACACACAATCGTATCGTCTGCTAATGCACGAGGGACACTAGCTTCTTACACTGCTCTCTCTCTCTCTCTCTCTCTCTCTCTCTCTTACTCACACGCACACACTCTTTTCTTACGCACACGATCTCTTTTTTGTCCCTATCTCTCTCTCTCTCTCTCTCTCTCTCTCTCTCTCTCTCTCTTACTCACACGCTCTCTTTTTCCCCTATCTCTTTCTCTCTCACGCACAAGCTTTCCTACTCTCTCTCGCTCTCTCTCACGCACACACTCTCTCTCTCTTTTCTTCCTCTCTTCTTCTATCTCTCACGCACAAGCTTTCCTTCTCTCTCTCTCTCTCTTACGCACATGCTCTTCCTCTCTCCCCCTCTCTCCTACACACACGCTCTCTCTCCATCTCTCCTTCTCTCTCACGCACAAGCTTTACTTATCTCTCTCTCTTACACACACGCTCTCTCTCTCTCTCTCTCTCTCTCTCACGCAAAAGCTTTACTTCACTCTCTCTCTCTCTCCCTCTCTTACGCACACATTCTTCCTTCTCTCTCACGCACAAGCTTTACTTATCTCTCTCTCTCTCTTACACACACGCTCTCTCTCTCTCTTACACACACTCCTTACTCTTAATTACTAATCTAGGCACACACACACACACATACACACACATACACGGTAAATATAATTAATGATACAACTTACGCGTTCACTATACACTCACGCACATAAACACAAAATTTCACGATACGACGTCGATTGTCTCTTCTTCAGCACTCGCCTCTATCTTCACGATGACAAGCTTTCCCCTGTTAGCTATGTTGTCGGGAGATGCAGGCGAGTCGAACTGACAAAATTCTTCGCCTATATCAATTTCCGTATCGACTTCATCACCCTCCGCTTCCTCCTCCTGCTGCAACTCCGCTTCCTTCTGCTGCATCTCCGCTTCCTCCTGCTGCTCCTCTCTTTTCACAACATCTAGCATAGCAGCATCTTCATCGGCATGCACCACCTGTGTAAAGATACACATAATTAATCTATTGTGACAAACATAAGATATTTACCTTATTAACTAACTAACCTCCTGCTGCTGCACTAACTTCTCGGCTACCTCCTTCGTCTCCTCCGTCTTATCTGTTTCTACGCTGCAACACCACAGCTCTCTTTTGCTGCACATCGTACACCGTCGCGCCCTGCACTCCGTGCAGTACGTCCAGCGTGTGCGTATGGTCATACGTTTCATGACCCGCGCACACACTTCACATACATCCCCAAGCTTAGGGATGTAGAAATTGACGGGGCCGATCGAAGGTGAACCTTGCATGATGTGCAGCGTGCGTTTTATCTCTTCACGCTCCTCGTACAGCTCAGCATACGTGTCGCGGTGCTGTTGTATGAGCCGCGACGTACGCTCCATCCGTGATTTTAATAGAGCGTTCTTCTCCTCCAACTGGCGTAAAACAATACTTTTCACCGACATCCTAGTGGAACTACGATCAAGTTGGAACTGACGACTGTAGTCGAAGCAGTCATCTGTAGGGTCTAGGAGGAGAAGGAGGGCCGAAGGAGAAAAATTTAGACTTGTGTTGATTATTGTTCGATACCGCACGTGTACTTGTACACCCGATACCCGAATGAGCTGGGTGACGCGTTGTGCAGCGAAATGCTTGACGGATACGGGATACTTTTTACGAGCGTTAGAGAGCATAACCTTTGACTCTCAAGTGCTCTTCGCAGGAAGTTGATATTTTTTAGTATCCACTTGTCGTCATGAGTCTTAGCAGGCGATACCTATACAGCGGAGATAAATCAGTGTGACAAAACAACTATACGTGTTTGATACTGCTTGCTGCTCGACGAACACGGGATACTTTTTACGATTGTGTGTGTGTGTGTGTGTGTGAGAGAGAGAGAGAGAGAGAGAGAGAGAGAGAGCATGATCTTTGACTCTCGACTGCTCTAAGCGTGAACTTGATATTTTTAGTATCAACTCGACGGTAAAAGTCTTTACACTTGATACCTATGCGCGGAAAAAATGGATCAGTGTGACAAAACAACGGTTCAGAGTAATCTCAAATGTAATTAACACGTGGATTCTCGGAGCCGTATATTTGATACTGCTTGTATGAGAATCGCTATAGTCATCGCTTACACAGGAAGTCGAATGCTATTAAATGTGATAGAGCATTGCTTTCAGTCGCCTTGTATCGTGCGAGAATCGACGACGGTATCATTATTTCAGATTGTTATGCATCTTGGACCGTGAGAACGTAGGTAATATAATATCTATTAATCAGGCGATCCTCTGACCATGTAAGTGACATTCGGCGAAATTTTGATACTCACGAATGATAAAGCTGAGACAAAACTTATCACAGGATGTTATTTTTTGTGCTTTATACTATTGCGAGAGTCTACACATCCCCCCACTAGCAAGACGTTTTTATACTATATAAACCCTACGTTGACCTCAGGAGCTCAGTAGTCATGAGAGTAGTTGCATTAAATCAAGAGCTCGCAAGCATGTATAACGTAGCCGAGGAGTCTTTACGCAGTGTAGTGCTTCGCATCGCGGGCAATCTTCAAGCAAATAGTGTTGTTAGACGCAGGTGTACAAGAAGCTGGTGTCTACGCGTGAAACGTATGGTAGCGTGCCAATTATGCCGCGAGTTTTCACGTCTTTTACGATGCTGTGGGCCACGGAAAATTGCACAGCTTCATAGACGCATTTTTAAAAAATGCAACTTAGCTGTGCGATGCGCAGCAGAATTTTGTATGCAACAGAATTTTGCGCATTTACCTGTGTTGACGCGGTTAATGACAGCATTCGAGGAGAATAATGGTGAGTACATTTTTATTGGTTGCAATTTTTCTGCACTATATAGCGTTGTCATTAATAAAAATCAAACAGTACTTGTACTTGGCAACGAGGTAAACGGTGCCACAGCTGATAGTGTCGTCTGCTACTGTAGCTACAAGCTCTGTTTCATTCACTCGCGCGCGCGCATACACGCATTCGTAACGCAGTGTCGTCTGCTCTTACCGTAGAACGCGTCAACTGCTGCGTATGACGCCTAGCGTTTTCAAGTCGTCTGCTTCAGCGCTAGGAATATTAGCTTCTTACATCTGTCATATTACATAGTATGCGATGCGTATTTCTTTATCATTACAATAATATAACGTATAATTATAAAATCAAAGAATATACATCCGCTATATTCTATGACAGTGAGAATACTTTTTTTTAAACAACTGTTTTTCTCACTATACTTCTTGCTTTTTTTATTAAAAAAAATGTGTAATCAAATATCGGTTAATATTTTTGTTTTAATTTATTCGACATCAAAGAGATTTTAATATTCATGTGTTGTATGCATCACTACCTTCGAATACATATAACGTATATTATAAAAAGTAAGCTCTGTATTTGTAACATAAAATTGTTTTACTTTTCAGCGTTAGAAAATTTGTTAGCCGACATAACCTCTGATGAAGATGATAATGATATTACAGAATACACATCAAGTGAATATGTTGAACCTACGTCATCGGATGAAGATGAGGAGGAGGAGGAGGAGGTGGAGGAGGAAGAAAGAGAGGCAAGTGAGACGGAAGAGGAGGATGCAGCGCAAGCGCTGAATGCTGTAGCCGATGTACAGTTTGTACCGGCTGAAATGGTGGGGGTGAGCGCTGCCGATGCACATGGAGAGGAGTTGCGGGCGGAGGAGAGCGAAGCCGTAAGGGGAGAAGCAGCAGCGGTGGCTGCGGCGCCTGCAGCGGTGCGTCTTCAGGTGAATGAGGCTATGGAGGAGGAGGAGGAGGAGGAGGATGAAGCAGTAGAGAGAGCGCAGAATGAGCATGATGCTAGAGCAGAAGAGGCTGAAGATGTACCTGTCAATAGGGATTCTCAGCGCATGGTTAATGTTGACCACCTTCTTGCCACATGTATAGAGCCAACAGCTGCTGCTAATAATATTCTACAGCGCTTGATGGAACGAGCAGCTGATGAAAGCGAGAATATTATTGAGTATGCGGAGCATCCATGTGTTAAAAGACGGCAACAAATCCTCGACTTTTTGGCCCGACCAGTAGAACCCGAAGAAATGCGGTACACAAGAAGAAGCGCTGGAGGATTGGTTACTGAGCATTTTTTTAACCAGGGAAATCCAAGAGATCGTCAAATTAATGAACGTGAGTATTATGCTGTATTTAAATATACATTTTTCTTGAAATAAATTCTTATTTTTAAATATTATTTAAGTTATTCGGCGTGGTCTCGAAGGTTTTGCAAAGTACCCCAGGGCTTTGAAACAAGATATCATGCGTATCATGTATGTTCGAAGAGCACAAGAAATACGTTGGTTTTTCAATGCTTGTAAAGATAAAAATTCCATACTGTTAGACACTGAAAATTTACCTGAAGTGTTTAATCGTCTGGGACAGAGTTTTTCAGGACCACCAGAAGAATAATTTAAAATAACAGAGTGTAAAATAGCGTATTCAAATATTTTGTATTCAATAAATTTTTTCAGAATATAATCACTCTGACGATTCATCTTGTTCTTCTTCTACAACCATTTTTCCCTTATCTACATCATCTTCGAACACCAATACTTCTGTAGAATCGCAGGATTACGAGGCCGATGAAAGTGATTTTTCTATTCAAGTTGGTAGAGGACAAAGAAGAAGAATTGAAAATTCAAGCAGCAATAATGATGATTTGTCTGACTACGAGCAAGAGGATAATCAGCCCAGTGAGGTGAATGAGGAGGCGGGGGAGGAGGAGGAGGAGGAGGAGATCAGCGATGAGGATGAGGAGAGAAGCGAAACAGACGATAATATGGATTATCAAGGAGTCGATGAGGAGAGAGAGGATGAGGATATCCAGCCTCCTGGTAATCGTTTTGATATTTTCCAACAAAATTCGCATTATATATCTAAGTATAAAATAGAAGGTAGACGTATTGTGCTAAAAATAAGATCTCCTCCGAAGGATGGATCTATAAATCCGATAGTTTGGTTGGAGTTAGTTATTCGCGATATTTATTCTTATATAATTTCATTATGTAATGAAAACGACATGATTGGCGTCTCCGTTAGAAGTTTAAATTTTGCACGAGGCCCGGGTGGGTTATCTTTACGATTAGTAAATAATTTTTTTTACAATGATTTATGGAATTTAATAAGCGGATTATCTCAGAGTAATGAGGATTTTCAAATAGATGAGAGCTTTATTCTAACATTAACACTTGTTAATATACCTAATGGTGGCCGAGGTGGAAGTAGAAAGAGGATGAGTGTTGATAGCTTATCTCAGAGATCGGTTGTATCTATAAGGAATAACGATAATTTATGCTTGCCAAGAGCTTTAATTGTCGGGGAGGCTTATATGATGTATAAAAAATTCTTTTCAAACGAAGCCATTGATACTTGGAATATTGTCAGAGATAGCAGACGTGGCATGCAAAAAGAGCGCGCAAATCTCCTTACTATTAATGCAAACGTCGTAATTCCTGCAAACGGGTGCGGTATACGAGAAATAGAGACGTATCAGCGGTATTATGTCGCAAAAAATATCGCTATTGTAATATACGATAGTTTATCTTTTGGAAGTGGAGAACTGCCCTTTTACGATGGAAGACCTCTGTTAAATTCAAATTCTTTTGACGTTATAAATCTTTTGTACGACGCGCGAAGGCGTCATTTCGATACAATATTAAATTTAACCGGTGCTGCACGCAATCGTTTTTTCTGCGAACATTGTAATAAAAGCTATAGATACGTAGATGAGCATAGATGCACAGCCAAATGTGACAGGTGTTTTTGTGCGCCAACGTGTAATTCTAATATAGATATTATAAAGTGTGTAGAATGTAACCGCGAATTTTACGGACAAATATGTTTCGACCGTCACAAAATAGATGGATCATACAAAAAAAAAATAAAAAAATATGCGATGTAGTAAAAGTTTGTAATATGTGTTGCAAACGAATTAATATATACAAGTCAAAGCATGAGTGTGGAATCAATTGGTGCAACTTATGTCGCGAAAAACATGATGTAAATCAGCTCTGTTATATTCAACCCATTGGACGTAATGTTAACGCACAGATTAATCGTAAATCCCCAAAGAAAAACTTATTTATTTTTTATGACTTTGAGACGCGTCAAGATTCTGCTTACCGTGAACATACAGAGATAAAAATACACATTCCAAATCTATGTGTTGTACAACAGGTTTGCGATGATTGCATGGATGATGAAAATATAAATATACTATGCCATACGTGTGGTGTAAGAGAGCATATATTTCGCGATGATCCAGTTAAACAATTAATAGGTTTGACAGTACGCGAGAAAACTACCTTCGGTCAAATAATTTGTATTGCTCATAACTCTCGTGGGTTTGATGCGCAATTTATTTTGAGAGAAATCGTTGAAATACCTCAATAGTACCGAACGTAATATTGAATGGACAAAATATAATTATGCTTCAATGCGGGCGAACAAAATTTATTGATAGCTTAAACTATTTTCACATGAAATTAAGTGCTTTACCACAAACCTTTTCTCTACCGCCAGCTAGCAAAAAAGGATATTTTCCTCATCTATTCAATACTTTAGATAATCAAAATTATGTTGGGGCTTTACCCGAAGCATCGTTCTATGCGCCTAATGCCATGTCGACGTCTGAGAGGGAAAAGTTTATTGTATGGTATGAGGAGAACCGAAATACTTATGAGTTTGATTTTCAACGTGAAATACTCGATTATTGCCGTATGGATGTAGAAATTTTAAGACTTGCATGCATGGCTTTTCGGAAAATTTTCATTAAGTGCGGGAATACTTGTCCGTTTACAGAGGCAACGACCATAGCTTCTGCATGCTCCATTGTGTATAGAAAAAATTTCTTAAGCGAAAAAACTATCGGTATCATTCCAGCAGGTGGATATCGACGCGCTGATAATCATTCGCAAAAGTCAATACAGTGGCTGTTACAGTGTGAACGTGAGATTGGTCGGGAAATCATACACGCGGGTAGAGCACGTGAATTTATGCTACCAGAAGGGTTTCGTGTAGATGGCTATTTACCTCCGGAAAATGACAATGCAAATAAAGGTATTGTCTTTGAATATCAAGGCTGTTACACACACGGTTGCCCTATTTGCTTTAATAAACGACGAGATAAAATAATGTCATATGGCAGAACTATGGATGAGTCGTACGAGAATACTTTTCGGAAAATTCAAAAAATAAAAGCCCTGGGTTACGAAGTTCGAGAGATATGGGAATGTACTTTTGATCGGGTAAAAGCAGAGAATCGCGAAATCTACGAATATGTAACACAGCATCCTCTTATGAGTCGTATAACGTTGAATCCGCGCGATGCTTTTTTTGGAGGTAGAACGGAGAATATAGTTACTGAGTACACGATCGGAAATAACGAAAAAATTCAATATACAGATATATGCTCTCCTTATCCGTATGTGTGTAAAAGAGGTCGATTTCCCGTGGAACATCCGCGAATTTTAATTGGTGAAGACTGCAACGAATTAACGCA
>JAZHPH010001236.1:0-12762 GCA_037356405.1 Nasonia oneida | reverse complement strand
CCCTGGGATGGAAACAAGTGAGTCATTAATCATACACAGGGCCTCGTCGTATCGTTCGAGAACACGAGGCACCTGAAGCCGATCGACGTGTACCTCGGGGTGCCGTACGCGACGCCGCCAACCGGCGGCAATCGCTTCTCGCCGACGCGAGCGCTGAGCCCCTGGGATGGAAACAAGTGAGTCATTAATCATACACAGGGCCTCGTGGTCTCGAGCTTCCAATCAGGCCGCGTGATTCATAATCCCCGGGAACAAAGCGCAGGGGAAACTGGAAACGAATGCCCGAGTGCATAAATACCCGGGCATGAATTGCAGATTGGCGGAGAAGCTGGGCCCGGTCTGCCCGCAGAAACTGCCGGACATCTCGGACGAGAAGGAGGCGCTCGATCGCATGCCCAGGGGCAGGCTCGAGTACCTAAAGAGAATACTACCGCATCTGCGCAATCAGAGCGAGGACTGTCTTTACCTCAACATCTACGCTCCCGCCATGGGTAAGTCGCTATACACTGTTACATATACCTGTGTAGTATAATATACACCCGCTATACTTCGTAAGCTATATATATATTTATATATATATATATATATATATATATATATATATATATATATATACAGGGTGGACCATTTTAATCTTTTATGGGAAATATCTCAGATTTATGGTTGGATACAGAAAAATGTTTTAGACAAAAGTTGTAGAGGTCAAAGGGGGTCAACTTTTGGTACCAACAACTTTGACCTTGAACTTGTTTTTGAAGATCAAGACCATTTTTTTAAATAGGAAGACCTACTTTTGACTCCGGATTTGAAAAGTGCAGAAAATTTTACGATATTTAATGATATTTTGAACAAGGTCACGGAAGGTCATATGAAGGTCAAATTTACGAAAATTGTTAAATAATGTGTGTTAGCTCGGAATAACGGTTGGAAACATCAAAATGTTTTTAAAAAACGTTGTCAAGAATGGAGAGTTTCACTTTCTGGTTGCAATAACCTTGACCTTGAATTTGGTTCTCAAGGTTATGTAAACTCAAAGTGATTTTTCAAGCGAGAACCCCTGCTTTTGATCTCCGATTTGGTAAAAATAAGAGAATGCCTGTTGGAAATGCTAATCAAGGTCATGCTAAGGTCGTGTCAAGGTCGCCTATTTGGATAACGTTCAGCGTAAAGTGCCGCTGCACGAACATAAACACCTTGGCACTCTCCTAAAATCATAATCATGTCCACAATTGCATTTGGGGGGGTAATCAGCCATTTTATATTTTTACAAAATTAACTACTGTATAAAGATAAATGAACCGTCACCGTTCGAGTACGGGTTGCACGTCGAGAGAAAATATTCGAATATTTTTTGAATAATCTTAGCGAGCCGTCTTCGTAGTTGGATCTTGCGAGTGAAAATCACCGTGAAGTCTTACCGAACGGTGATGGTTCGATAAGGGTATTGCTACATTCGTAGTTGTGCATCTAAGTACCACTTGTGCAAATATTACTATCCGTGTTAGAGATCGTGCTTGAGCGGCGGGCTAACGGATAAGTATCCAAAATCGCGAGGAAACCATTTATCTTTATACAGTAGGTAATTTTGTAAAAATATAAAATGGCTGATTACCCCCCAAATGAAATTGTGGACATGATTATGATTTTAGGAGAGTGCCGAGGTGTTTATGTTCGTGCAGCCACACTTTACGCTGAACGTTATCCAAATAGGCGACATCCAACTTACATTACCATTCGAGATCTAACCAATAGAGCTCGAGAAGGACGATTATATCGTGAACGTCGTCGCCACGAGTATGGAGAAAATGACAATCGTGTTTTAACAGTTCTCGCATTCGTTCACCTTAATCTTCACATTAGTTCTCGAGAAATTGAAAGACAACATGGAATACCAAAATCAACAGTTCTTAGGATTCTTAAAGCCCAAAGGTATCATGCTTACCACATCACATTAATTCAAGAACTAACGCTTCGGCATTTTGCACAACGTCTTCAGTTTTGTCAATGGACATTACAGCATCCAGAGTTGTTCACATTTGTTATGTTTTCAGATGAAGCAACTTTTAAAAACATTGGGGAACTAAACAGACATAACTGTCATTACTGGTCAGATGTGTATCCACTTTGGCACAGAACAGTTGATAATCAACATCGTTGGAGTTTAAACGTTTGGTGTGGAATTGTAAATGGATATGTAATTGGTCCTTAATTTTTTAACGGTAATGTCAACCAACACAATTTTTTGGAATTTTGAGAGACCATTTACCTGGCTTGCTTGAAGATGTCGATTTAGAGACCAGGCAAAGAATGTGGGTGCAATTGGATGGTGCACCACCACATTTTGCACGGATTGTAAGAACTTTTCTTAACCAACGGTACCCAAACCAATGGATTGGACGTGGAGGCCCAGTTGCATGGCCTCCTAACTCGCCTGACCTAACGTCACCTGACTTTTACCTTTGCGGATATTTCAAAAACACTTGTTACGAACAGCAACCAACGACACGAGAAGACATGATGGAACGCATACGAACAGCTTGTGCAGAAATTCCAAGAAATGTCTTGCTTTCCACGGTAAGACACTTTTTGAGAAGAATTCAACTTTGTATCGACGCAAACGGTCGTCAGTTTGAGCACATACTCAATGGTTAGAAGTGAGTGGCAAGGGGACTCACAATAAATTAAAATGGTCCACCCTGTATATAGGGGCAGGCTGAGAGTCCAATCGTGTGATATTTGTGAGGCGGAAATCGACGAATTTATTGCGGAAATTGATTACGAGCGGCATCCTTTATAACGCTACATTTTAGCTATTTCCGATCAACAATTGGTCTGCGCATTCCACTTTTGTCCGTTTATCCACGGAAAAAAATGGTTTGTAACAGTAACAAAGCGCTTGACAAAATACTCGCTAACTATATTTTTGGTTAACCTATTACCAAGAACTTGATAAATTTTACCAAAAAAGCAAGTAACCTGCCAATTTTTTTTATTATACTTACCAAGTACTTGGTAAGATTGACCAAAAATACAGTTTGTGCGTATTTTGTCAAGCGCTTCGTTACTGTTACCAAACATTATTTTACGTGTCGGTATTTTATAATAAACTTGATTTGTACAAAGTGAAGTGCAGTGCACAAAATTTCGGCGGTTCGTCAGTAAAAATTGAATCGATCAACGCGTGTTATGTTTCTTGAAATCAAAATATCAATATATTACTCAGTGCTGCGAATGTGTTTATCAAAAATTCACGAGAATTCGCATGAGGAATCGGAGTGATTATAATGTCTCTCTTGCTCGCTCGAGTCAATTCGTCGTGCAGCGCGATGCCGTCGATTACATGTTTTATTTTCAAATTAGCCGCGCGGCGTCCAATCGCAATTTCAAAACTCGCGCGTCCCTTGCTCCCCAACTCAAGTCCCTCTGCAAATTTAGCACATCCCGGAAATCGCGAGACCCACACTATGCGGCGCTCGTATCGATTTATCGATTAGCCAATAGCACTGCTCTCTAGGGCCATTTCGCGCCGCCGTGAGCCGATGTATATTACCACGTCACTCCATCAGAGCTCGCCGGCTAATGCATCGAGCGCAGCCAGCTCTCAGACCTCGATTTCGTGATCGCTTTTCTCCTGCGCGTTAAATTCATCATCCGTTAAACCGATGCATACCGATTAACGAGCGACGTTTCGCAACGGCTGCCTCGCATAATGCCGATGACCCAAGCGATGTATGAAATATTCCGTTTGAGCGATTCTGAGTGGCTGCAGAGTATAATTGGACCGCTTTCAAGTGTTTTGACAACAGTTCATACATTACAAAGATTATCTCTGGCAGGAAAGTAGATTGTACGTCTTGCCAGGAATACGCATGAACACTTACGAATTAGTTACAACTATGAGAAGTTGAACACTTTGCACGTGAATTTAATAGTACTTCATTATTGATGGCAGTCCAATTACGGCTATATTCAAAATTCTCTCTCCCATCAAAACATTTTTGGCAATCGTAGAATGTTATTCCTCCTCACCAAAAGGCGATAGATCACTTGAATATAGCTACTCGAAAAGTCAATAATCTCAAAACGATATCTAATTGGATACCTTTTATAAAAGTTCAGCTTTGAAATTTTGATATACCATCGTTGTTTGATTATTAAAAATTGTTTCATTCGTGCGAAGTTATCTATAAATATTACATAATGCAGCTAGCCGAAGATTGATCGACAATAATAATAAAATTGCATAAATTGCATCAGGTACATCCTACGTTGTCATGCGCTGATACCATGAAATGAAAAATAACTCTTATAAAAAACCTTTCTTCTTTCTTGCAAAAATAGTGAAATTCCCAAAATATGCAGTAAGTTGTTCATCAGTTTTAACAATGATAAACTTATTATGTACCTATCTTTTATACTCGCAAGCGATATGCTACTCTATTAATTATCATTATTAAGAAACATTTTATGAGTTTCTAAACTTTTACCGCATGTATGACCGATAAGCCTTTTCAACATGCATCCGAAATCAGCGATGCGTTAAATTTTTACGGTAAACCTTTTTTATCCACATTGTTGCTCGTATTAAGCCACAACATCGTAATCTATGTTATGTTGTAAATTTTGTCCGCGAGTCGCCGTAAATTTAACGAATTGATCGCTGGACGAAACATCTGACTCACCTTCTCATCCGTATCGCGTTGTGTCTTAGACGCTCAGCTCGCGTAATTATCAGTGAAGGGTATAGGACTGAGAGAGAGAGAGAGAGAGAGAGAGAGAGAGAGAGAGAGAGAGACAGCCTTCGATAATCGTCTTTGTGACACACGCGTCGCAGAGCTTTGACTGGCGCGTCATCGCCGCGGTGCTTCCCCTTGTGACAGTGTGCGTAGTTGCGTACACAGCGATTGCGCGCGGCTAGTTGATTCTGGTGGAAAGTTTCTTCAATAATTCGAGCACTCTGACTGGGGCGTTTTGAAAAACGTTCCGCCAGAATTCGCCACTACCGAGAGCCGGTTTCCATTTTCCGTGTAGTATACACGGGGATACAAGTTATTGCGATGCAATATTAATGCTGATATTCTTCGCTGGCTGTAGTCGGAGACATATTGGAAATTGTTATATCATAATATCATACGCTACGTATAGTAATAGCACACTCTTCTCATTTACGTTCGGAGCACGAGCCAACATGAATATATTCAATAAACGCATGCGCGCGGGCTTTTCCTCGAAATTTACGATGAATGCTTATTACATAGCAGCGCCAGCGGATGATTTTCGCTGCAGTGACGAAACTTTTCGAGCACGCGCGGTGCGCTCTCCTCTCAATAAAAGAACCCCCATCGATTTTTTCCACGCACTCGCATCGTGCCCCTTCCTTTCTGCCAAAAGCTTCGAACGTAATACACTCTCTATGCTAAGAGGCCGGCAGCAGTTCCGCAAAGAGAAAACCCTCGCCCGGCGAGATATGTGAAAAACTTTCTTACATATTAAACTTTTTCCTCCGCGAAAATACGCCAACTCCGCGCGGGCTCACGCCGGAAAACAAAACCTCCGCCGAGTTATTTTTATACGAAGCGAAAAATAATCCGAGCGAGCGTAAATTGTAATCTCTCGCGAATAAAATGCGTGACGCTTTGAAAGAGCTACGCTCTGTTTGCGCGCGTGTGCGAGAGAGCGCGACTGTCGAAAATTTCAATAAATTTCAATATGCCGCGGCTTGCCCGCAGTGCGCTCGTCGCGCAAAAACGTTTCGCCGTCCGATGGAAAAACAAAACAAACGAAAAAACCGAGCGCGCATATACGAGGACCATCGACGAGCCTACTTCTCATCGAGTTATTCAAACACTCTCGGATCGCCGAATCGCTCGAGTGTTATTCAGCCAGAATTTAGCCGCTCGCGGATTAAAAATGAAATCTAAAAGCGAGTCACCGATGTGTATATATGCGCGCGCACGCGTAAATATTTGACTCGCTTCTCTTTTTTCACAGCGGCGGCCGGCCCTGCAGACCGTCGCATATGCGCTGCGCGCATAAGGTGCTTAGAGCGCGTTCTTTAGTTTTTAATCGGATTTGCGGGAATTGAGATCCCGACGTGTATTTTTATACCCGGAAGAGGAGACTCCCCTGTCGTACGGCTCGCTTCTGCACTTATGGAAACTTGACGAAGTCCTCTACTTTTTCGTCTCGCAGTCTCATCGCTTTCCCATTTTACTTCCTGGAATGCGAGATATAGCAGTGAATAAAGAGGTGTATGATAATGAGCAAATTTTATTTTTAAATAAAACGCCCTTGTAAAGGGTTTTGATTGCGCTGACTACATAATCTTCATTTTTTTTAAAAGCTTTTTTTCACGGCGAACCTCTGTCGCTGTGAATGTTTGCGTCTCTTTGTGTACATTAAATTCACGCGGTGTTGTGGCTCGTCGCTCGGAATTTTTAATGGCAATTTATTCGCCTCTGCGCTTTTGCATAAAATGTGCATCGATTTAGCTCGGATTAAACGTCCTTATGCTGCATGTGGTTGCTCTAGGAAGCAGTATCGCGCTCGGAGTTCGCGCCTCTAATTAAAAATTACTAAAATTTATTTAAATTAATAAAAACAAATTCAAGCTAAAAATCGATTAAGACTGAAATGACAAAGCGAAAAAACTACTATAATCGGAAGGAAAACTAAAATTAAAACTCTAAAATTTAAGCAAAAATGCAGAAGATATATTTGACAAAAACTCTGCAAGGCGAAGCTCTCAGCTCTGTGTCACGATTAAGACTGACCCCTCAGAGCACGTGGGACAACGCTTGCCCCCGTAAAGTCCTTGAAAGACGGCTTCCCCTTCCCGGTTCTCTGTTTTTCTAGCCCGATTCATTTGCATCGCCAGAACTGACACATCTCAAATCTCGAAGTTTTCCATCCGCGAAAAGCCATAAAATCCGGACTGTGACACGCGCGCTCTCCTCGCTCAGAACCCGACTCCGCGCCAGGCGCAGCGCTGGGCCGTAAATGCCACGACGCGAACAAAGACCCTTTTTTTCGCCATCGCGCACGTGCTACGCAGTCCTCACATTTTCGAGCCCTGCACTGTTACCGCATTCGCTCTGGCTTTCGCCTGCGACGCAGGAAAAACCTCTTGAGGAGAAAACCTACGCCAGAAACAGCGCTTATACATAAAAAGTCCTTATTCTAAACGCACGCAAACTCATTATCGACCATAAATCTAGAGACTAATATTCCCACCCGTACGCTCGGTCGACCGAAACGTAGAACAACGACTCCATGCTTTCTCTTCATGCCAGTCGATCGGGACACCATGCTCCCAACAAGCTTCGCTTGTCTTAGCCTATTCGGCTTTTCATCGCCCCGCGGTCTCTCCAATTACCGGGTGTATCCACCCGAGGGAGAGAAACAAACTCAGATGGCCACACATACCACGAGGCCTACGTGACATTTAGTATGTCGCGCTGGAGCACTTATCCGCCGATTTTGTTCTCGCTTCTATCTGCTACGCACGTCGGGAACACTGCACATTCTTTTTACATTATTTGTGTGACTTGGCTTTTGGACTGACAGTTTAACGTGAAACGTGGCATTATTGGCAGAAGAATATAGTAATTTAGCAATTTCACGAGTAACACGAATTCAGAAGCGTTACTCTGGTAGCACTGCAGTGTACGAAAGTATGATGCAATGCAAAAATCGAGAGGCAATACTTTTTTTGAAACAAAAACAAAGCAAAATTTTACTGCACAATATATGGGGAATTCTACGGGAAATATACAGTTTTTTGGCTTCAAAAACGGCGGAAAAAATTGTTGGGACACGCGGCCGGATCATTTATTTTCTAATTTTACATGTTGAGAATAATGCAAAACCACGTTGCAACACTAAAAAAGTGCCTTGTGACACTGTTTTTTAGGCCCTTCAAATTCGTCGAAAAATAGCCATTGTTAAACGGCATGCACCTAATGCATAACGGCACAAACAGAAAATATATAACGGTAGAATGAGAGTACGGGAAAAGAGCTTCAATTTTTAAAAAATGCGTTGTAAACGCTTGATTTGGCCTAAAGTTACCTGCAATTGAAAATATGGGAAAATCATTTTTCATGATTTTTTCGCATTTTTAATTGTGCGAGTGAGACTCTACCGTAATATATTTTCTGTTTGTGCCCTTATGCATTAGGTGAATGCCCTTCAACAATGGCTATTTTTCGACGAATTTGAAGGGCCTAAAAAACAGTATCACAAGGCACTTTTTCGATGTTGGAACGTGGTTTTGCATGGTTCTAAACATGTACAATAATAAAATAAATGATCCGGCCGCGTGTCCCAAAAGCTTTTTTGAAGTTTGATGCACAAAAGTGTTTGAAACTGAAATCTTACCCATACCGCGCAAATCATTTCTGTCGATATGGCAGCTGGTGCAGTTCGTTTTATTTCCAAATACAGTTGTTCGCGTAATATGCGTCTTTAGAATAAAAATGCGTATGGCATAGCGTGGTTTGATTCTCGCGCCTCTCGGGGACATTGAATTATGGCGCTCGAAGAAAAAAGAGCGCATGCGTAAGCTTTATGTGGCGTGAATTCGATCAGCGCGCGCGAGAGCGGCAGTTGCGTTTCGGCATCGATCGAGTACCGTGATCCATAACCTGGCTCAATGTAACGGATAGCCTTTGTTCACGAATATCTATAATTTCGATCAGACTCGTTTGTGTTATTCGAGTAAATTAACAAACTGAAAGTTAAGCTCTTGTTACATTGCGTGGGCGAGACACGTGTGCTGTTATCGCATAGCGAACTTTCGCTATGGATACCGGTAACGACGACTCGAGGAGTCCCAAAACGTCGGGGCCCTGTGACGTGCTGGGCATCGCCACACCGGACCATCACCATCGCTAGAACCAACACCTACCCAGAAAAGAGGGTGGTTCGGCTTGATGTAGCGCACAAAAACATGCGAATTGCGGCCTTGTTTTAGGGGCTGAACCCCGAATTTCATAAAAGAGCGCTCTCCAATTTAAGGATCGATCCAATATTGCGTAGATTATTTTTATCTATAAGTTTTTTACTTTATATTCATTTTGTTATGTATGTCTATATAATCATTTTTTCAATAAATAAAGTTCAATTTATTTCACTAGCTTGCTATGGTTTTCCCTCAAAACTGTGAGGGTTTTTACGCCTAAGCAAGTTATTGTTTCATATCTAGCTAGTTTGTCCGCGAAATTGATGTGTTTTTTATTTCTTCCATTATATAGACGCATATACTGATAAACTTTCAACAGTCCTTAATCATTATGTGCAGTTTATTTCTGTCGATGAGATGAATACGTTCAACACGAGTTACGTGTCATTTCACACTTATCGCACTGCCGGCATAATAACAATCTCGCGAATGTCAAGTACCTCTTGCGTAAAAGTCAAGAAAACAACATCAAGAAAACGAAAGGCAATAACCGGACGCCTCCTTATAAAAGCGACGCCTTGCAGAAACGGAGGAGCAGGCGAAACAACGCGGCGAGGCCCTTAAAACGCAAAAAGCGTCAAACGCTGAGACTTCCTTGGCGCAGGAAATATCAGCCTCTGCAGGCTTTCATTATATTCAGCGTCGTTGGGAGGGAAAATGGAAAATTTCGCGGCGGGTAGAAGAATAGAGCCGGGTGTCGGAAGCCTGAAAAATCCTAAAAGCGCAGAGCCCCCGCCACTCCCTAAAACAGAAAGCTGGCGCGGGAGCGAGAGAGCAGGTCAAACAGAGGCGCGCGAGACACATTGCGGCGAAAAATAGCAGAGGGTTAAGAGGGAGGAGAGGCGACGAGTGCACGCGAGGTAGGGGGAGAAGGCAATAGATAAGAGGCGCGAGGGGCGAGCGGAAATTGAACGGGTCGTCGTCGCCGAGAAAATCCGAAAAAACACATGGGGCTCAGCCGGCGCGCGGCGCCGTAGAATCCCGAGAGCAGGAGCAGCAGCAGCAGCCTATTGAATATCTGAAAATGTAAATCCCGAGAACGACGATGTGTGCGCGCGCCTAAAGCCCCGGCTCTCGAGCTTGTCCATTTGCTGTTTTACCATTTTACGAGGCGAATCCGCGTGCTCTAAATTTTTTGGTGAGGATGAGCTCAAGCACTCGCTCGCGCATATGCATGCATATACATGGCTACGTGTGTGTCGACGTGTGTGCGCTGCCAAAATGTTTGACTTCTTGCGGAGAGGCTCGAATATGAGCGGAACGCCTGGGAAAGCGAGGTAGAAAGCTTTTATTGAGCTTTAAAGCTCTAGAAGCCGCTAATTGCCGGGCTTTTATTTAGCGAGAAGTCAAAGGCCCGACCGACGACGTAAAATATAAAAGATGTCGCGGCGACGGGTTCGCGGGCAATTTCATTCTACTTCGTGAAAGTGAAAGTGTACAATTGAAAAATCGTCATAAAATGTTACCGGGGAGAAAAGGCGCCTCCCGAGCGTATTGTCGACGACTGATGAAGGCGACAGCGTCTTCGTTTTTTGCTTTTTAATGAACCGATGAAAATTCTCGGCGCAAACGGTAAATCGATTTATGGGAAATTAAAATAGAATGCGCTCGGTCAATTGCCAGCTATCAATTAAGCGCGAGTGAATTTATCCACGTGCGGCGGCCGCCGCTAGTATATAGACACGAGCTACTGCGCCGATGAATTTTTTACTGCGCTCACCCGCCGCGAGCTCAACGACCGATTTATTCATCCATTGACCCGGTATAAAAATAAATAAATTATAACAGTGGCGTATTTTATCAGTGCCGCGATAATGAACGTCATTGCAAATATAGGCTGATGGATAGGGATACTTCTTTAATCAATGTCTTTTTATAAATACTCGTTTTTAGGCACGACCGCGACACGGAAGTGCCTTATAGTTTCGTGTGCGAAAAATGTGTGAGATGCAATATCTCACACAATTTTCGACCGATCGGGCTGAAATTTTAGAAGAAGTCTCCTTTTGCAAAAGCTAAAAAACTATTTTTTTTATCCCGATTCTCTACGTCGTTTTGAAATGCGGGCACAATTTGTTCGATTTTTAAGGGTTTTTTTAATAAAAATTTTCCTGTGATGCGATTATCTCGGAAAGACTTTAATCAATCGGGCTAAAAATTTGTGTGCGAACTCCCCTCGTAATACTAAGCTGATAGATTTATTTTGGGATTGATCCTGCACGTATACGCAGAATGCGGTCACCTCCAAAAATCGATAAAAACGTTTTTTTAGCTCTAAGTCGAATTCTAAGCATTCTACAAAAAAAAAAGTTAAATGGAAAAGTTATAGATCTTTGAAAAATACAACTTTTTTCTATTGACATCAAATCATGAAAATGCTTATAACTCGAGTTTACAGCTCAAAATCGATTTTTTACAGCTAAAAACCAATTATTTTTACGGATTTACTTTTTACATGAAAATGTTAAATGTAAAAGTTGTANAGTGCCGCGATAATGAACGTCATTGCAAATATAGGCTGATGGATAGGGATACTTCTTTAATCAATGTCTTTTTATAAATACTCGTTTTTAGGCACGACCGCGACACGGAAGTGCCTTATAGTTTCGTGTGCGAAAAATGTGTGAGATGCAATATCTCACACAATTTTCGACCGATCGGGCTGAAATTTTAGAAGAAGTCTCCTTTTGCAAAAGCTAAAAAACTATTTTTTTTATCCCGATTCTCTACGTCGTTTTGAAATGCGGGCACAATTTGTTCGATTTTTAAGGGTTTTTTTAATAAAAATTTTCCTGTGATGCGATTATCTCGGAAAGACTTTAATCAATCGGGCTAAAAATTTGTGTGCGAACTCCCCTCGTAATACTAAGCTGATAGATTTATTTTGGGATTGATCCTGCACGTATACGCAGAATGCGGTCACCTCCAAAAATCGATAAAAACGTTTTTTTAGCTCTAAGTCGAATTCTAAGCATTCTACAAAAAAAAAAGTTAAATGGAAAAGTTATAGATCTTTGAAAAATACAACTTTTTTCTATTGACATCAAATCATGAAAATGCTTATAACTCGAGTTTACAGCCCAAAATCGATTTTTTACAGCTAAAAACCAATTATTTACCAAAAAACATTGCGGATTTACGTTTTACATGAAAATGTTAAATGTAAAAGTTGTAAACATTTTCAAAATATTAAATTTTTTTTAACACTTTTTGACATACACAACCCTAAAAGCGATTTTTTGATACATAAATTCAATAATAACTTCGGTGCAACATGCCCCATCCAACACAATTATTTTCAGCAATTTTCCTATATTATTAAAAGCTGAAAGTTATATTTTGGCCTTTATCTCATACATATATACAAAATTAAACCACTTTTTAAATTAAATTATAAAACATGGATAATTGAGGAAATACGTAATCGCCGAATACAATCCGTGTAACTTGGCATCATATAACGACGTACGCTATATTAATTAAATCTTTTAAACTGAATCAGTACAATTCACTTTAAAAATTCAAGTGCATATACTCAACTAGAAAAACCTAAACTCAATAAAGAAAATTGCTTAGATTGAAGAAAAGCTCTAAGTAGCTTACTACATCCCTCTAAACTATGCTAAATACCTAAACAATCAATTTTCTAATATTCTAATTGAAATCCTACAAACGAAATATCATCCTTTTGTTTACTTCCTCTTGAAAACTGCGATACAAAAGTGTTGTATTATTTATCTGAAATTACAATAAAATAAAATTAAAATAAGATATATTTTAAGAATATCTACAAACAAAAA
>JAZHPH010001235.1:549-12150 GCA_037356405.1 Nasonia oneida | reverse complement strand
GATGAGGCGATGAACTTTCGAGTTCGAAATGCCACTTAAAAAAAAAACAAAATCACGTAGAAGCTCCTTTTGCTACACCAAAGGCTAGAAAGTCAATTCACGATAGAGTTCAGAGTTTCAACAAAAATTTATTTGGCGCTTATAGAGAAAGTAAAGTTACGGATGAAGAAGAAGACGGTATTGTTAAACAAGTTAACACCAGCTTTCCAGGTAAGCAAGTACCTATAAAACCGATTCGATTAAGAGAATTATTATTAAAACCGAGTAGCCTAAATCAAGAAAATTTTAAAATTTTCGCAGTGGCCCAAGCAAACGCATCTCTAGAAGCTACACCCCCCTTCTCAAATCCTACCCTTGAGCAGCGAGATCCTACTCGTACAGAGCCGAGCGACGCCGCTCACGAATTCAAATTAGCTGAAACAGAGAAAAATCTATCGACTGAATTATTAACTAACTCGAATTTGTCTGAATCCCTCAACTTAGAAAATATACAGAATTTATCCAGCTCCTCGATATACTCAACTATCGAAAACGTGACTAATGTCAATACGACTGAAACTAATACCCGATCGCAAGAAAGAGAAAAAAGTGATGTAATTCCCAAAAATTTAACGAAATTTGAAGTAATACCAGGAAATAAACAAATAGAGTTACTATCGAGGCAGTCCCTGTCAGAATTAGCAGAAGAAGTCGCGCGAGAAGCAGACAAATTACGAAATAAATTCGCGAATTACTTGAAAATTCAATTGAGTCCCTGTGTGAAAAAGGAAGTTTTAGACGACTATTTTCTAAGTCCGGAGAACGTCGACGAATTAGGTGAAAAACTTAAAAAAGGTGTACAATTTTCTAACATACGACTACGTCTGTTGGATCTCGAATTTTTTAGGAATCGCTGTATTTAAAGATAGTCCTAACGACACTTGCGACTACATAGAGAACAACGAACAGTTCTCTACGCCAACTAAAATTATAATAAACCCTTTACAAATAATTGTTCCGAAGACGCGTCTAAATTTCGATAAAAAAATAAACGAAGAAAATAGTAAAAGTGAAATCGAGAGTAAAAAGAAAAAAAATGGCGCCGCAAATAAAATGAATATCTTGAAAAGACACGCTTGATTTAATTCTCCGTTTCCATGGATCGTACATATCAGTAACGCAATTCGTCGACGGTTGCACAGAAGCGCGAGATATTTTCCCCGACGGAAACAAAGAAGACTGTGCGCATCTCATTCGAACGCGTCTTTTTGGCGTGCACAAGAAGACAAAAATTCAAAACTATCGATGAGATCATTCAATTCTTTAAGAGTAATTTCGGATCATCAAAGACGTGCCACAAAGTTTCGGGAGAACTAACTAAAATCAAACAGCGTCCGACGGAAAGTGTAGTCGTTTACTCGAGTCGCCTTCGAGAAATCAAAAAAAATCAAGAAAGTCGCGGTGCGCGAAGAGAGAGCAACGGATACAAATAATTTGAACGAGGAATTAGAAAAAGATTGTATCAGATTTTTTAGTCGAGGACGTAGATGAAAAATACAAACTAGAATGGGTGATATGAAAACACTAGAGAAAGCTTATAAGAAGGTGATATAAATCGAAAGAGACTTTGCGTATACGGGAGAGAGTGACGAAAACTCGAGTCGGAAAGAAGCGCGACTAAAACCAAAAGAAACTCGGAGAGTAATCGTTGTAGAAGCCACAGACATGTCCAGCTTTATTGCGAAAATTGCCAGGTAACGTGCAATTTTCGCAATAAAGCTGGACATGTCTCAATGAACTGCTTAAAATGCTGCCTACAATTAAATAATAATCGTTTTCCGCAATCAAATTGAAATACAAACAACACTCGTCCTCCGTCTTTTAACGGAAATAATAACAACAATCGAGATAATAATCAATCATCTTATAATCGTAATAAAAATTCGAATGGATTCGAGAGGAACTTTCGTTGTAATAACTTTTCTCGTAACTCAGGACCCGCTACTACTAATAATTCTCGCTTTGATAGACCACGCGAAGGAAATACTTATTTTCAAAATCGCGAGAACGGAAATAATAATCGTCCTAATAATTTTATTAATGGAAACAGCGATCGTTCTAAAGGTCGTCAGTAGTATATGGGCTGGTATGGAGAGACTGGGCGTGGCCTAGGTGACGTCACCAGTCCCGTGGCTGGCGCCAGTTGTTTATGTAAACAGAAGCCCATGTTTATATCAACAGTAGCTGATAAGGTTAATAAACATGATTTACGACCGCTACTGTCATAAACAGTCTGTAATCGATGGGTGCCTTTTGTTTATTTATAAATAATTATAAATAATTTTTAAACAAAAGCTATATGGCGCATACGATGTCATAAGGTTAACATGATTTACGACCGCTACTGTCATAAACAGTCTGTCATCGATGGGTGGCTTTTGTTTATTTATAAATAATTATAAATAATTTTTAAACAAAAGCTATATCACGCATACGATGCCAGCCCTCCCCCTTTTACCCAAGCAGACCCGAGCGCGACTCTCTCTCTCTCTCTCTTTCGCTGTCTACTCCATACCGGCCCCGAGCTCGAACGCACGTGCGCGACTCTCGCTATACCAGCCCGTAGCCCCCTCTCCTTTTACACTATAGTAGCTCTCTCTCTCTCTCTCTCTCTCTCTCTCTCTCTTTCGCTGTCTACTCCATACCGGCCCCGAGCTCGAACGCACGTGCGCGACTCTCGCTATACCAGCCCGTAGCCCCCTCTCCTTCTACACTATAGTAGCCCCTGAGCTCTGGCGCGGTGGCTCCCGCCGCTGCTGTACCGGACCCGCTTCTCTCTCTCTCTCTCCCCTCTCTACGCCATACTCGCGCGCGTCCGCCAAAGCCGCCGTCTACCTGTCGTATACCTGCTGTTTGGCTTTTATTGTCCTTGCGCCGGCTCTGATCCTTTCTGCGCTGTAAAGAGAGAGATTGTTCCACGTATATAATTTATATGGTGGCCCTGAAAAGGGCCGATTGTTTTTGAAATATATATTATTGCAATTAGCGTTTCAGCTTGCTGTAGCCGTCTTTTTCGGGGCACGAAAAGGTGTTTGTGGAAAAGGATTTTTGATTCTGTGACGAGGAGGAGGAGGAGGATTTTTTAGCCAGATTATTATAACCGCTTTTCTCTGGATACGAGAAAGTGTTGGTTGAGAATGACGACTGATTGTTCTGCTTTCTTGGCTCCTTGCTTCTCATGAGAGGCTGTCTCTCCTCCCACGTAGAACCTTTTTTCTGCTCTTTGCTCTGCTCCTGTCCCATGGTCGAGTTGCTGCTTTGCCGGTCGCTTGACGAATGATTCGCATCGAAATGAACGCGTGCATATATTACTCTACTACTCGGTGCCGCAAAGCTTACTCTAAATTTCGGCTTTGGGGATCGTTGATGGGAGTGGGGGTTTTTGCACGCATAAAAAGAGAAATTCTAGCACAATATTTATTTACTAAAAAACGCGTAAGAGTCGAATGACTCAGCTTACAATGAAATAATAAAATGACACGAGCGCGCGCACACACATACAAACATACTTACACAGCCGCACACACACACACACTCTAAATTTTTGCACTATAAATTATACACAAGCGATACACCTACACTTGAGAGTGGCGCGTTGTTGGCGTAGTTGACGTGTGGGCCCTCCTAGCAGTAAACCAGGCACCAACTCTTTCGGCGGAGTAGGCATCCGATGAAAGTCGTAAGGTACGCTGCGGTTGCGGCGTGCTGTCGGTGGCGTACCTTGGACGTTGTTGTCGTCGCCTGGTGATGATGGTGGAGGCGAAGGCGATCTCGGTGAATCCATATCCAGGATGCAGGGGCAGGGCTGTCCGTTGCACTTCCAGCAGCGAAAGAGATGGCACCTCCAGCACTGCTGCCACACGTCGTGCTCCGAACTGTTGGTGATGCACACTCTGCACCTCACGTTTATCGGCACAAACTGTACCGCCAGAGAAGCCTTTAGCTCGGCTTCTCGCTGTTTTTGTTGCAACAGCGCTGACATGTCCAGCATTCTCTGCTGGTAGCGCTCGAGCTGGCCGTTCAGCTTCTCCATTGCACGTTTCTTAGCTTCGATACTTGCGAGAAGCGCATCGCGTTGGGCTGCTAATTTTTTCAATTCTGCCATGATGGTGGCCACGTGTGTGCTCTCTGTAGGGACTCAGAGCGGACTGATCGGTGCAAGCCGTGTCATAGGCGTAAGCCATTGAGAAAAATTTCTGTACGTAGAGGGAGATCGCACTCTTTGCCTTTTAACGACGTTCTTAAGAATGCGAGACCGTTGGTAACGCTATACTCGGACTGAATTGTTTGTATACACTTGAGCTCCAGCGTCTTGGGCTTATCAGAAAAAATCGGAGACGGGTGAGAGCGAAAGAAAGGTTCTCAATGTCTCGCGAATCAGCTCCAGAAAGTATCGTGTGATCATGAAGTCGGGCTTTGTTATCGCCAACTGATTAGTTTTTTAACGACGTTTTTTGTCTTAAGAATGCGAGACCGTTGGTAACGCTATACTCGGATTGAATTATTTGTATACACTTGAGCTCCAGCGTCGTGGGCTTATCAGAAAAAATCGGAGACGGGTGAGAGCGAAAGAAAGGTTCTCAATGTCTCGCGAATCAGCTCCAGAAAGTATCGTGTGATCATGAAGTCGGGCTTTGTTATCGCCAACTGATTAGTTTTCAAAACTAAACACAGAGAACGAATCATCGGATCTCCGGTAGACACTTGAGAGTTATTGTAAACTGTTTGTACAAAAGATTGCAGGTCTCCGGTAAGAGAGATTAAAAGAGTCAGCCGCAGAGTCATAAAAATCTGTTCGGTCCGTGTAACAGGATCTAGCGCTGGCAACGGTCCGTTCTCTGAGACGTTCGCTATCTGACTTATGACTGCTACATACCTAAACCGCAAATAGCGACTATGGTATCAGATTCATTTCTTTCGATCACTGCTTGCAACCCTGATTTCTCAGCTATGGTTGTAATATGAGCTACACTTTGTTTTAAAACAAATCCCCCTCTTTCGCGATTTCTCTGCTTTGCGATACTTCTTATTCGTTGAAATCACTCCTAAAAAGGGCATGATATTTTCCAATCAGCCCTGAGCCGTCTACAAAACTCCTCTGTAAGCCAGCGCAGCCATCAGTCTCTCTCGAAATGCGTGTCATTGGGAGAGGCAGCTTACCACGTGTCGCAGAAATGGATAGTGCTACGTACGAAGTTCGCGATGCGATCCTAGGCGTAGCCAACGCGCTCAAGGGTCGTCACTTATCTGTGCAGAGGAAGTGTACATGTGAGTGGTATGTGCGCGTTCACCGCATGTCTGAGGAGAGGCTGCGGCGCGAGCTGCGCTGCTTGCTTACGCATTGCGCGTACCGCTGGATCGCAGCGTTTTATCAAAAATACTTTCGACATTCGAGTATCGTGATAAAAATCGTCGGCAGTTTTTTGGTGGAGCGCGGTGCACGCGATGTGTACTGCCTGCGGCATATAATCGAGGAACATGGTAAGCGTTTACACTGCTCCCTACAATTAGTTTAAAAAAAAAAAAATAATACTTAATTTTTTCTTCATAGCCCGAATTACCCTGCAGGAGGACGCTGAGGAGAGCGACAGCGACGCAACGCTGTTTGTTGTATCGTCACATCCTTCACCACAGCGAGCCACTTCATCCGAGGAGGAGGAGGAGGAGGAGGAGGAGGATGACCCGGAGGAGGAGCAGGAGAATATACAAGCTCCTATGGAGGAGCCCGTGGAGGATGATGCTGAGAGCGAGATGGAGGACAGCGATAACGGCGATGATCGGGCTGGCGTCTCCGAGCAGGCTGTCTACAGAGCGGGCGCTCCAGCACCGCTGAGAGGTAGCGAGCAAACGATGGAGGCTGCGATGATTCTGCTCTCGTTCCGCTACGAGCCAGCTCCCGAGTTTGGTCCTACGAGAGCCGAGGTTTTCGAGGGCTTTGCGACTCGGGATGAGACCGCTGAGGAAGTTGCGATGAATCCGTATGCACGCTTCGACCAATACAGCTCGTTCGACCGTTGTATTAACGAGAGTAAGATAATTTTTTTAACTTTTCTTAAAAAATTATTATTACTAACAATAATAATTTTTTAAGTTATCAGACGTCGTCTGAACGAAGGCATGGAGCCCTGTCCGGATACAGATCCAGAAAATGACGCGGCTATGATTTTTCAAGCTGCTGCGTTACGAATTGTGAATAACGGTCGTGCGCAGGAAGTACGTTGGTTAAACAACTTGCTTGAAAAATCAGCAGACGAGTTATTTTCTATGTCTGCGTTCGAGATGGCCGAGTTGTTTAGCGACATCATTCAATGCTACAACGGTCGTGCGGAAGAATGAAGGCTCGCTTTTTTGCAGTCGACGACGATAATGTAAGCAGCAGCAGCGAGGAAGAGGGCCCATCATCGCCGGAAATATCATCGGACTCTTCAACAGCGCTGAGCCCTACATTGTCGATGCTGCAGGAGGTCGGGTTCTACGATGCGGGTCACCCGATCATCGATGACAGCACTGCGAGCGGCATATCGCAGGTAGGCGGCGGCGGCGGTGACGGCGGCGATACCTCGAGCGAAGAGGCACCGTCACCGAGCAATAGTAGTGGTTCTGCTGTAGCTTCTGATTTGGATCAGGAGGAGGAGGAGGAGGAGGAGGAAGCTCGTGACGATGAGCGTTATCGTCGCTTCGAAATTATCGCGAATACGGTGCATCGCGTACGGAAATTCCGTACAGACGCTCGCCGTCTGACGCTACGGATTAAAACACCGCCGCGTGGGACCAACATGCTCAGCTGGGTTAGCAATACGCGATATTTATGAGTATTTGTTAACTCTAATCAAAAGCGAGAGCGATCGCGTCGGTGTTTCAATCTTTAGCGAATATTTCGCAAACGGGTCAGCAGGGCTCTCGTATCGTCTCGCGAGCGCGCTGACTGGCGATGATTTATGGTCTGTGGTGTCTGGACTCGTTCAGAGCAACGCAAATTTTCGAGTCGACGAGTCATTTACCGTTTGTTTGACCGTCGTAGAGATGCCTGTAGGTGCAGGTGGCTCTCGACGGAAAAACTTGACCGTCGATAGCGTTTCTCAACGGTCCATCATTCAGATCGGCAATCGTGACAATCTCTGTCTGCCGAGAGCGCTCGTTGTAGGCGAGGCGAAAATCGCGCTTCAGACGAACGATACCCCGGCGATGCGAGCCGAGTGGAACGTCATCCGCGACGGTCGTAGGCAACTACAGCATGAACGAGCTGTAAAATTGTGTCAGGATGCCGGTGTCCTCGTACCTCGCGAAGGTTGCGGTGTACGAGAGCTTCGTCAATTCCAGCATTATTTTACTGCTCGTGGTACAGCTTTAGTTGCTTACGAGAAAGACTCGATGGGCAGCGGTGAAGCACCATTTCTTGACGGACGCTGCGATGCCTGCACAAACGTAATATTTTTGCTCTACTCCGAGCTTCATTACGACGTGATCGTCAATATTTTTGGAGCTGCGAAGGCAAAATTTTTCTGTACTTTTTGCAATCGCGGCTACAGTAATATCGAGGATCACAACTGTAGGCAGTTGTGTTCGCGCTGCTTCGTCTCGCCACCCTGTAGCGAGAACGGCTTTGCAAAAATGCGCATCGTGCAATCGCAGTTTTTTCGGCGATGTATGTTTTCGCAACCATACGGTTGCGGGATCATACAAAGCGAGGCACAAGCGATTGTGCGATGTGTTGCAGATTTGCCTTACCTGCTGCAAAAGCGTGAACCGGCAGCGCGGTAAGCACGAGTGCGGCAAAAATTGGTGTCGACATTGCAAGTCGACACACCGTTATAATCAGCACTGTTTTATACAGCCGAAAAAAAAAGATGCTTCAACGAAAAAATATCTTTATGTTTTCTACGATCTGGAAACGATGCAAGAAGCATCGTATCGAGGCGATGAAAGCATAAAGATGCACGTCCCGAATGTCTGCGTTGCACAGCAAGTCTGCACGGAGTGCATAAGTTCTGACGACATTTCAGAATGGTGTCCCTCGTGCGGTGTGCGCGAGCATGTATTTACCGAAGATCCCGTTGGTCAGCTGCTACAGCTTGTAGTACGCGACAAAACGGACTTTGAAAATATAATATGCATCGCGCACAACGCACGAGGGTACGATGCGCAATTCGTTTTACGACAGCTTGTCGAACGTAAAATAAATTGCGAACCAAGCATCATACTGAATGGTCAGAAAATACTGTGCATACGGTATGGACGCACAAAGTTCATCGATAGTCTCAGCTATTTTCAAATGAAGTTGGCCGCGTTGCCTGCTACATTTGGTTTAGGTGAGACTACGAAAAAAGGCTGTTTTCCGCACCTTTTTAACACATCGGCTAACGCCGAATACCGTGGCGCCATACCAGATGCGCACTATTATTCGCCCGACACTATGTCATCGAGCGAGCGCGAACAGTTCTTGCTGTGGCACAACGAGATGCGTGCAGCGAACGCAGTATTCGATTTCAGCAAGGAAATCGTCGACTACTGTCGCATGGATGTGACGATTCTGCGTCGCGCGTGTGTGGCTTTCAGAAAAATTTTTCTCGAGGTCGGAGACACGGACCCGTTTGTAGTGGCTACTACAATCGCGTCCGCGTGCTCTCATCTCTATAGAAAAAATTTCTTAAAGCCACAGACTATAGGAATAGTCCCCAGGGGCGGGTACCGGCGCGCCGACAAGCACTCCCAAAAAGCCGTCGAGTGGCTGCTGCAGTGCGAACGAGAGATCGGTCGCGAAATCGTGCATGCAGGCAGAGCGCGCGAATATCGGCTTCCCGAGGGATTTTTGGTCGACGGATTCTTACCATCTACCAATCCAGCAGAAAATCCCATTGTTTTTGAATACCAGGGCTGCTATACGCATGGCTGCCCTGAATGTTTCAAAAACAATCGCAACAAGCTGAATGCCTGGGGTCGTACTTTCGACGCGTTGCTCGAGAGTACACGCGCTAAAATCGCGCAGATCCAGCAGCTCGGTTACGAGACGCGCGAAATTTGGGAGTGCGAGTTTGACAGAGTCAAGCATGAAAACCCCGAAATCGCCAAGTACGTGTCGGAGCATCCGATCATCAGCAAAATAACGCTTAATCCTCGTGACGCGTTCTTCGGCGGACGGACCGAAAATTTCGTCGCAGTTTACGATGCTAAGCCAGGCGAGCGTATTCTGTATACAGATATATGCTCGCTGTATCCTTACGTTTGTAAACGAGGCATATTTCCGCTCGGTCATCCAAAGGTTTACGTCGGCGAGGAATCTGATGAGCTGACGGGTGGCAATCTCAACAATTTTTCGGCCATAGATGGGCTGGTAAAATGTAAGGTTTTACCGCCGAGAAAATTGTATCAGCCTCTTTCGCCGATAAAAATGCACGGCAAGCTTCTCTTCGCACTGTGTCGTACATGCTGCGAAGAGATGCGGCAGAGCGATTGTTGCCACCCGGATGCGAGTCAGCGAGAATTCAGCGGAACCTGGGTGGCGGATGAGCTGCGAAAAGCCATCGAACTCGGCTATACTATAACTGAAATATTCGTCATATGGCAGTATAGTATGACCGAGTACGATCCGCTCACAGGTGAAGGAGGACTTTTCGCTGGCTACATCGACACTTTCTTGCGATTAAAGCAGGAAGCATCGGGGTTTCCAGCTTGGTGCGTCGACGCGGAATCGAAAGCGCGTTACATTCGCGAGTATCGCGAGAATGAGGGGATATCGCTCGAGTTGGAAAAAATCGCGACAAACCCTGGCCTGCGCACTGTTGCGAAGCTCTGTCTGAACTCTTTCTGGGGCAAGTTCGGACAGCGCGATAATTTAAAACAGACGGTGATCGTCAAGGAGCGCGAAGACCTCCTTAAACTTCTAACGGCCGAGGATAAAGAGGTTTTGAGTCTCCTGCTGGTCAACGAGGAGGTGATGTACGCGAGCTGGCAGTACATCGACGATGCTGTGGAGTCTACTCCATATACGAACGTAGTTATAGCAGCCTACACGACAACTCTGGCCCGCTTGAAACTATTTTCGTATTTGGAGAAGCTCGGCAAGCGAACGCTGTACTGCGACACTGATTCGTGTATATTTGTATGTAACGAAAACGCACAAGAATACAGACCCCCGTTGGGCTCGTTGCTCGGCGATATGACCAACGAGCTCGACGAAGGGACTTATATTACGAGCTTCCTCTCGGGTGGTCCGAAATTTTACGGCTACAGAACCGTGAATTCGAGAACTGGCGAGGTATCCGAAAAATGTAAAGTCAAGGGAATCTCGCTAAATTTCTCGAATTCTTTGAGAATAAATTATTCTAGCATTAAGAGTATGATTGAAAATTATTTTAAGCCTGATGAAGAGAATGAATGCATTAATCTTAAGTTTAATTCTATTAAAAGATTGCCAGATCACACTGTCGTCACGCGAGCAGAGGTCAAATCGTGTAGCATAGTTCTAAAAAAGCGTAGGTATGTTACTCCCGGGTTATCGCTCCCGTACGGTTACAAAAGTTAAGTATAGTATGTAAGTTGTTTGTGAATAAATAAAAGTAAATTTAAGAATCTCGTTTTTGTATTAGTTTTTAAGTAATATAAATTGTTCTGCGTTATGTTTAATATATTTATAATAAAAAAAAGTATTTTAAACTTTTTCTTGTAATTATAACATCCTTCTCTCTCTCCTTTACCCACTCATCATCGCACGCTTATAGGCGAGCCGTACATGCACGCGTATAGACGGCTCGTCCGCGGATGATACTCGTGGCCGCTAATATACGCTTATAAGCGGCCCGCGTGAGTATACGCGTATACGAGGCTCGTGCACGCGTATAGACGCCTCGTCCGCGGATGATACTCGTGGCCGCTAATATACGCTTATAAGCGGCCCGCGTGAGTATACGCGTATACGCGGCCCGCGTGAGTATACGCGTATACGAGGCCCCGCGAGAGTACACGCGTATACGCGGCCCGCGCCCGCCGCCGCCCCCCGCGGTAGAGGAGGAATAATATTAATAAAAAGCGCTTTTCGGGAAGAGAGCGCTTTAGTCGAAAAGATGGATACGCGTTGGAAGCATCCTTTTACGGCGTGCATAGCAGGACCGACAGGAGCTGGAAAAAGTTGGTTTCTGAAAAAATTTCTCAAGCATCTGCCGGAGATGTGCGATGCTCGCTTCGACAGGGTTCTGCTCTACTATACCGAGTGGCAAGAGACGTACCGCAGTGAATTCAAAGTTGGCGGAAGTGCTGCTGTACCTATCGAGTTTCGAGAGGGACTTCCACAGCGAAGCGATTACTCCGTGGATACGGGAAAGAAAAAATTACTGATTCTCGACGACTTGATGCGAGAATCATCGAACGATATAGTTCTGGATTTGTTCTCGCGTTCGTCTCATCATTTGAATTTGTCGGTCTTTCTGGTGACGCAGAATATTTTTCACCAGGGAAAGTCTCAGCGCGACATAAGTTTAAATTCAAAGTATCGAAAGCGAGAGAGAGAGAGAGAGAGAGAGAGAGAGAGAGAGAGAGAGAGAGAGAGAGAGCAATGCTATGTCACGA
>JAZHPH010001234.1:0-12176 GCA_037356405.1 Nasonia oneida | reverse complement strand
AAATATTCTTTTGGTATATTTGTTGTATACTGAGTGCGTTGTATCATAGACCATGTTTCGACACCCGGGAAGTGATTTTGACTCCTGGACTTCGTCTACTGAAAGTGGAGATTTTCTTTTAGTACATTTGTTGTATACTAAGTGCGTTGTATAAGAAACCATGTCTCGCCATCCAGGAGGTGATTTTGACACCTGGACATTGTCTACTAGAAGTGAAAATTTTATTTTTGATTTCGTCTTTGTGTATGTGTATATATCAGCAAATAGCTTTTTTATGGTTAATCTATACATACAATTTGGAAGCATTACACTACATTGTTTTGGAGATATAAAGAATAAAAAAAAAATTGAACCCTTTATATCTTAAGAATCATAGGGGTTTGAAAGCTGCGCAATGAACGTAGTTAGTTATTTAAACAAAGCGGTCGATTCCGAGAACCAAACGGGGAAATGTAAGTAATTCTATTTTTTTTTTCAAATGCATTTCATCTGTATTATTTGTAACGATGGGATCATTGAAAAAGACGCAAAATAGTGTTTTTTAAAAATCAAAAATTGTCCATAAAAAAAAGTTGAGAAAACAAAAAATAACTGTTTTTCCTGAATTCAGAATCTAAAAGTATATGTGCATGTCAAATTGTATTGATATTGACGGAGTAGTTCCAGAAATATTACGGTATACATACACAGACACACCCACACACCCACGCACACATCCATACAGATATTTTCTAAAAACACGTGATTTAAACTTCTAACACACCAAAAAGTATTCTCTAGAAGTTTTGACGAAACTCAAAATTTTACTATTACAAAGCTTCCTCTTGGAGGAAGCAAAAATTAGATTTTAATCCGAGTTATTAATAATACACTTACTACTTACTACTACTACCTTATTAATAATATACTTTGCGTTTAACAGGGTTGAAACTGTCATTCTTTCGATATAACAATGAGTAAATAAATATAATTACCTAAATTTTTATTAAACTAAATTTAACTGGTAATCTATTAAAATATAATTTTAGTTAAATATAAATTTAATAGTTGTAATAATCAAGTATAATAAATCATATGAAATATGCAATAGTTTATAGTTAAGAATCGTAAATAATTAAAATAAATAAGAAATAAGATTCTAAAATATACGAAATATGCATAAAATGTTAATACTATAATACATAATAATCTTAATGACAGAAGAAACGGGCAAAGGCTATGACGAGCGTTCAACGAACCGGGGTACTAAGAATCGCGTGCGTGTACCGGACCGTATCTGAAAACGCGATCTTCGTGATAGCGGGCGTAATTCTGATAGATCTCCTCGGACGTGAGCGGAAACGCTTATACGTACGGAGTTCGAACGTTGGGAGGGCAGACGCTGCGACAGAAGAACGGACTAGGACGATGGAAGAATGGCAGACGAGATGGACGACAAACGGACAAAGTCGCTGGACTGACAGACTGATACCGGAGGTCGGACCTGGAAAGACAGGAAACACGGTGAGGTGGGCTTCTACTTCACCCATTTCCTGTCGGGACATGGGTACTTCCGAAGGTATCTATACAGAATGAACAGAGTGACCATATCGGAATGTACGTACCGCGGACAGGCTTGGGACGACGCGGAGCACACATTTTTCAGGTGCATCCGATGGACCGAGCAGCGACAGAGACTTGAGACATTACTAGGCACGACGATCACGCCAGACAACGTAACGAAACTGATGATAACCAGCGAAGACGCGTGGAGAGCGTTGCTATGAATGACTGGAAGTAAGGAATGGATGCGCAAAGTAAGCGCAATTGACAGCGGCCCAGTTCGAAGTAATGTGATAAACCGTACCGGGCTGGTGTCGGGCGTACAGGGAGATATGTGTTTAGTGGGTAGGGGTGGCCGCCGCCGCCGAGTCCCACATTTGAAGTTCCCGCAAGGGAACACCAGTCAGTCCGTTACAAGGATTCACAGGCTCCTACCAAAAAAAAATGACAGAATATATTGAGATATTAAATTGCATATCGACAGAAGCCCGCATTAATATTATTGACAATATTTGCGTATATAAAGAAAGAAAATTATAAGTTTTGTACGCTTACTTATTTAATATTGTTCAAATAGTTAGGATAAATAATTTATGGTCAATACAATTATTATAAAAAGTAAATGTTAAAAAAATATAATTTAGTAAAATTTATTCAATTAATAAGTGTTAGGATAGAACCGATTCCACCAGCTAACAATGAAATATTATTAAAACGTGGGCGCTTAGCTACTCTCCCATACGGGGGAGATCATTGAGAACACTAATTTGTCGAGGCAGAACTGTTTGATCTAACCGAAATGTCAAAGTTCAGAAATATTGAATTAAATGCTACTTACTTTGTTCTGTAGATTTCTGGAATTTGAGAAATAATTTAACCCGAAAGGATGCTCAGAAAAGCTGGGATGACTGCTCGGAAAAGATTGCGGGGTTTAGATCTCCTTTTTGGCAAGATGTTTTAGCAAAACGGAGGATGGCTCAAAATTGGTTATATTCTGAATGACTTATCTTCCAAAACTCAACACATGGATTGCAGTGATGTTTATTATCAACTTATCAAAACAAATTAAATCAGATACTCAAATGAAACAAAACTTATTGAATTTCTCAAAGGCAAATTACTCAAAATCTAAACTCTTAAAATTAGCGTCCTTTCTCTAGGAGCGCACACCCTGGAGTGTCGTTTCGGGGGAGGTGATGCTTGAGAGAGAGACGAAGCTTTCTCCCACGCGGGGTACTTACTTCTCCTCTCTTCTTACTCTCTTCAGCCTAGCCGCGCTCTTTGTCTTACTCATTAGGCCTTATGGGCCTAATACTATGGTCAACGGCTAAACTGCAGCGTCGGCTGTGCACGCGCGCTTCAGCCGAGGGAGGAGAAGTTTGTTTTGGTTTCGGGTACATTCCTTCGAGGCTTAGTTAAGCGTCGAAGTTTCTGGATCTTCTTTTTACTGGCTTTGTGTAATTTTTATATGTATAATGTTTCTAAATAATTTATCCAGGAACTTCGTCACTTAACAATAAGTCTGTTAAAATGCTTAATAAATTCTACCATTAAAAGAATTTGTATCAAAATTAAATTGTAATTATTTTGGTTATTGATATTTTGATTTATTACTTTTATAATATTTATCTATTGTAGATATTATATTAGCGCTACCAAAAAATAAACTTAGTTTCAGCTATTGTTATATTTCAATTTAATAATTATTAAAATTATTTAAAATTATTTACTTATTGAAACAACTTATTATTTATTGTCGAATAAATGTGACGTACTCGGTAAAAAGAGGTATTGTAGAGCTACTACTCTCAGAGTAGGAAATTATGGAATATATTTTGAACGTTATAAAATTATTACACAAAATTGTAATTATATTATTTTTGAATGAATATTTTACTAAATTTGTAGTAAATTTACAGTTTTTCAGTAGTTTATTTACGAATTATATGTCTCAGTTCTCATTAATAAATTCAAAATTTTAAATTTATATTATACACATGGTTTTTTTTTTAATTTTTATATACATATTCTATACCATGAATTTGTAAATATATTTAAAAGAGCGCTACTAAATTTGAGATTTAGAATTGCAGCCTTTATATTAATTCAAAATGTAGTTTTGTATTGTGAATTAAATAATATTTAAATAACTTTATTTTTTAATTTATTAAATATATAAATTACACTGCACAAGCGCTATCAACGGCAATGAAATTGGTTGTTGCTATTTTTATTTCTTTGATGCATATTGTTTAATTGTTAGGCAGAACATACCTATACACAACCATATTAAAAATTTTAATGCATAGAAAAATTAAAAATATGTTAAGTATAACGTATATAAATAAATGAAATATCAATTATCGAGAATACTAGGAGATACGTAATATAAAATTAGTTAAAAATTGTCTAATTAAAAAATTTTACGATAAACAACTTTTTTGTAATTGTAAAAACAATGTATTGCTTTTATAACCATATGTTCTATATTAAGTGCGTTGTATCATAGACTATGTCTCGCCATCCAAAAGGTGATTTTAACACCTGGACATCGTCTACCGGAAATGAAGTTTTTCTTTTGGTACATTTGTTGTATATTAATATATAAATACATAAATGATAATGTATAAGCGCTACTAACGGCAATGAAATTGGTTGTTGCTATTTTTATTTCTTTGATGCTTATTGTTTAATTGTTAGGCAGAACATACCTATACACAACCATATTAAAAACTTTAATGCATAGAAAAATTAAAAATATGTTAAGTGTAACGTATATAAATAAATTAAATATCAATTATCGAGAATACTAGGAGATACGTAATATAAAATTAGTTAAAATTTGTCTAATTAAAAAATTTTACGATAAACAACATATTTGTAATTATAAAAACAATGTATTGCTTTTATAATATCGTTAAAAATATTACGTTATTAAGTGAGTGAATGATGTTCGAATCATATGAAGATGCTAATGGAGTAGTTTCGCAATCATTAGAGTAATTGAAAATTTGAATAGTTTCGTCAATTGAAGGTAAATCATAATCACGTAACATTATTCCATGTAAAATTAAAATATTATTAATTTTCGTTAAACAAGTTTGTTCTGCAATTTTATCATTTAATTTAGGATCATAAAAATAAGTTTTAAGTTTATTGTATCGCATTTTTTTAGCATTGCAAGGTTGATGAAATATTATAATAAAAGAATATAACTGAATTAATGTATTTGGGAATAGATAATTTATATCTTCCTGTAATCATGTATCCCATTCTTTATCCGATGATATTAAATGTAAAGCTAATGCTGTTTCATAAAATAAAGAATCTACGATACCTTTTACAGTTCGTATATTCTCAAATGATGTGGCACCTTTTACGTGTAATAACAATATACGTTAGTAAAATAATTCACGTTTTTTGGGATCTATAAAATACTGTTTAACTACTGATTAACTGATCAACTAAATAATGATTGGGAATTTAAATATATAATAAATCTCGTGCTAAAGAATTAATTTTGTTTAATTCATACCAAGCTGTTAATGTAGTATTCACATTACGATCTGTTAAATCTGTTTCAGATCCTTGTTTAAAATATACAAATTGTTCATTTTCTAAATGGACCGCTAATCGATAAATTACGTGGGATTGATCTTATAATTTAAATTCTAATAATCCATACATTGCTTCGGTCGGACATACGTACCGCGTAGCTAAATATTGTTCTGTTGCATCGTAATTTAAAACATTAGTGATCTCATTTGAATTATTAGATGTTATATCAGACTCATTATTTAAATCATTCTCTTTTCTAAAACCTACTATATTAATTGATTTTACAGTGCTGCATATCTCGACATTAATATGGCAATTAAATTTTAGCAATAAATAAGGATTATATGGGACTATAAATTGATTATTAGCAGTACGATTTAATCCGTACTTTATTATTCGTCTATCATTACGTCGACGATATATTGGGTATCCATTTTCTACATTGTAATAAGTAGATGAAGCAAATAGTTAAGGAAACTTCTTAGTACTTATAAATTTTGATTTATCCATACATGGTGAATTTTTATTCTGAATTTCACATGGTCTATGTATCATATGTTGTTTAAAAAGACCATACAGGATAGTATAATTACTTTCATCTGGTATTTCAGCGCTAATAATATTGTCAATTTGATCAGAACTATAAAATTTATCTTTAAAATCTAAATATATTAGTGCATGCATATGAGGTAATCCTCCGTTTTGAAATTCAATTACATAGATGTAACAATAATTTTACCAAAAAAATTTTTTTTTTGTAATTTATTCCAGAATATAGCTACTTTAAGGTGAAAAACTCGAGCTACTAAATCAGGTCTATCTAATGTATTTTCATTCTCATTTGAATTTTATACAATTTTAATCCATTTAGGATTACAAGCCCTAGTAACAAATAAATCGGGCTTTCCAAATGTTTGGACGACTGTCATTGCGTCTATATGATTTTGTTGCAAAGAATGCGGACTTCCAATAAATGTCGATGGTAAAATAACCATTTTTCCAATGTTGACATTAATTGATTGAGCTTTATATGTTACATAATCCATTAATCCACGATTCGTTTCAGTTCTTAATTTAGCTTGCTAATTTCTAATATAAAATAATCTCGTTCCTTCAACTTTACACCATGAATCGACTATAAATTGTTGAGTTAATTTACCGAAATTTAAATAAGGATTAAATTCATTTCGTACACTTAAAGGAAAGGAATAATATAGCAACGCTGTAACTTGGGTTTTATTTGTAATTTCACTTTCATAATTAGGTTGCCATCCTCCTTGTCCGAAAGGAAAAATTAAAGGATATGTCATAGGATCATGTTTACTTATAATTGGAATATTTCAGAATTTTCTCCTTCCTCACCTACAAAAACTACTGCAACTTCATTATTATGATGGAAGTTCAAAGGTTTTATTATTAGAATAATTTTGTCGTTCAATAAGCATTTTAACTTCTCTAGGTAATTCATTGGCATTTCGAGCACGTTTTAATTCTTCTTCCTCAACTTCATGCATCATTTTGTATGCTTTAGCATGAGGATTTATTTTACGTAAGATATTGTCAATTTCATTTAGTAATTTTAT
This sequence comes from Nasonia oneida, assembly GCA_037356405.1. Taxonomy (NCBI): domain Eukaryota; kingdom Metazoa; phylum Arthropoda; class Insecta; order Hymenoptera; family Pteromalidae; genus Nasonia; species Nasonia oneida. The sequence continues at coordinate 5,493 of JAZHPH010001234.1, read as the reverse complement.
GTTGCATTTTACATCAGTTAATAACCGAATTTCATTAGCTATTATATATAATTGTCCAAATTTTCTATTATCATTTGTTACTTGGTTAAATGGATAAGCATTATGATAAGTTTGACCACAAATGTGAAAATCTTAAGGGCCATGGCCAGAAACAATATCTAGTTTAGCCCCAAAACTGACAAAAGCTACAGCATTATTATAATTTCGTATTAATCGCATAAATTGCTTACTTTCTTGTGATTTGCGATTAGTCAACTGCAACAAACAAATCGGATATTGAAATTTATCTTTTGTTATAACTTTTCCTTTATGACAAAAATTGCTATATTTTGTATCAACTGGTGATTCTAATAAAAAGTGCTTAGCACTACAAAATTCACATTCTTGATCCATTTTGCCTAAGTAATTTAAAGTATATGTTTTGTCATCATATTCAGAATTAGCAATAAATCCTATTTTATCATTATTTAATTAATGTGTGTTTTATTATATTCCTCAAGCTTAATCATGATTTATAAAGAGGAAGATTTATTTTGATGAGTAAATAAGGAATCAACGTTTATGCTTTAGAAAAAGGAAATTTTCAACTCTCTAAAAACTTGACAAATCTCTTAAATATTGTAAAACATATACCAAGGGGCCAAGAATAAAGTATAAAATCTAGATCTAGCCTCAGTATAAAAATAATGACATTTATAAAAACATTTTGAATTCAATGATAATAAAACTCCACAAACTTATGAAACTCTTCATGCAATTATTATAAAATATGTACTAAGGTGTTATATAAAATATATAAATTTGAATATAGTATTAATATGGAATTAATGATATTTGCAGAAAGAAATTTTACATTAAGCGTTATCACTTAGTTTGATTAATTATGTATATTTTAAACTTTATACTTCAACTCTTTGAAATGTATTTTATAATATTGTAAATTTTCAAAGAGTGAAAGATATACATTGTTTTATAAATATATTTCTAAAGAATAATGAATTAAATTAAAGTAATAAAAAAATAATTAAAAAATTATTAAATTATTACCAGATAAAATCTAAGTTACCAAGCGCAAAGCATGATCTAATCCTAGTATAATAAATAAGAGATTAGAATTAGTTTGTATTAAAAATAAAATATTATCAATATATAAAGTTAATTATAATTCATTGGAACTTATATCTTAAAACATACATTCTATCAATATTAAGTAATTATATTTATTTTGTTTAACAATCTAAAAAAACAGAACAAGGGGAAATTCTATTAATTTTTTTAGTCTCAAGTATATATCTCAAGTAAAATATATCATTTTAATAAAAAATAATTATATTTAATAATGTAAAACAATAAATAATATTTTAAAACACGATATATTTAAAATAAAATATAAATACACTTATATTTATTTAATAGTTACAACATTAAACCATTATAATAAAATGATAAATATTATTATTATTATAATAACGTACTCAATTTACCCGGCCATGCTACCACGCACTCTACGAAGCATGACTTACAATAATACATTAATATAATTTTCATTTAACATTTTTAGGCACGACCGCGAGACGGAAGTGCCTTATAGTTTCGTATGCGAAAAAGTGTGAGATGCGATATCTCACGCAATTTTTGACCGATCGGTCTGAAATTTTAGGAGAAGTCTCCTTTTGCAAAAGCTAAAAAACTATTTTTTGTTATCCCGATCATCTACGTCGTTTTGAAATGCGGGCACAATTTGTTTGATTTTTAAGAGTTTTTTTAATAAAAATTTTCCTGTGATGCGATTATCTCGGAAAGACTTTAATCAATCGGGCTAAAAATTTGTGTGCGAACTCCCCTCGTAATACTAAGCTGACAGATTTATTTTCGGCTTGATCCTGCACGTATACGCAGAATGCGGTCACCTCCAAAAATCGCTAAAAACGTTTCTTTAGCTCTAAGTCGAATTATAAGCATTCTACAAAAAAAGTTAAATGGAAAAGTTAAAGATCTTTGAAAAATACAACTTTTTCCCATTAACATCAAATCATGAAAATGCTTAGAACTCGAGTTTACAGCCCAAAATCGATTTTTTACAGCTAAAAAAGCCAATTATTTGCCATAAAACATTACGGATTTACGTTTTACATTAAAATATTAAATGTAAAAGTTGTAGACATTTTCAAAATAATAACTTCGGAGCAACATGCCCCATCCAACCCAATTATTTTCAGCAAATTTCCTATATTATTAAAAGCTGAAAGTTATATTTTGGCCTTTATCTCATACATATATACAAAATTAAACCACTTTTTAAATTAAATTATAAAAAATGCATAATTTAGGAAATACGTAATCGCCGAATACAATCCGCGTAACTTGGCATCATATAACGACGTACGCTATATTAATTAAATCTTTTAAGCTGAATCAGTACAATTCACTTTCAAAATTCAAGTGTTTATACTGAACTAGAAAAACCTAAACTCAATAAAAAGAATTGCTTAGATTGAAGAAAAGCTCTAAGTAGCTTACTACATCCCTCTAAACTATGCTAAATACCTAAACAGTCAATTTTCTAATATTCTAATTGAAATCCTACAAACGAAATATCACCCTTTTGTTTACTTCCTCTTTAAAACTGCGGTACAAAAGTGTTATTTATCTGAAATTACAATAGAATAAAATTAAAATAAGATATATTTTAAGAATATCTACAAACAAAAATAAATAATTGATACAAATACAAATAAGTTACTAATTTTCTAGTAGTTTTGATGATAGTGTTGATGACCGCCAGAAGAATACCAATCAAAACTTTGACAACAATATTGAAAAAAAACAGGATAATACTGTATAAGCACCGACAGGCATTACGAACGCAAAGCGCGAGCGTCAGCGGTCGTGCCATATGCGCAAACGCTTCGCGATGCAAGGCAGCAAGCTAACGCGGGCGTAAGGCCGCGCATGGCGCGCTAGTTTAATTTATAAATTTAAAATGATCTTATAATTACATTCAATTGAAATGAAAAATATCAATGTAATTGTTAAGTGGGGTTTTACTGCACTTTTAACAAATGATCCCTGGGAACGCAAATTAACTAGCCTCCTATACAGGAGACGCTAACGCAACCTGTTAGCTGCCACGGCTTGACTGTTTGCTTGGATCTGAATGCTAATGACGATGTTTAAATATATTTACCATAAGTCACTTACTTTGTTCTGTAGACTGCTGGGGTTTGAATAATTGACGTGATCCAAAACAATACCAAAATATTCGCAAATTGGAATGACTCGTTGAAAATCAGTTGCCCTTGGCTTTGGCAAAACAATTAGATGAGACGTCAAATTAATCAAAAACTCAATACAGTGGACCTTCTTTCTATGGCTTTATTTTCATAACTTGAAAAACTTCTAATACACAGTGTTTGACGTATAACTTTGACTAAAACTGTGACTATAACTTTGAACAAAACTTAGATTGAAACTCTGCTATCGAACTCCAAACTAAACTCAATGCGGTACTCAAAAATAAAAGAAAAACGTCCTTCCTTGAGGAGCGTACACACTGGAATGAATTAGCCGGGGGAGGCAAGCTTGAAGAAAGCGGTACAGCTTTCTCCCACACAGGGTCTTTACTACTCCTCCCTCCGCACTTCAGCTTAGCAGCGCTCTCTCTCTCTCTCTCTCTCTCTCTCTCTCTCTCTTACTTATTAGGCCTTAGGGGCCTTTACTACAGTCAACGGCTAAACTGCAGTGTTGGCTATGCACGCGCGCTTTAGGCGAAGGAGGAGAATTTTTTTTGGATTCTGGATTTTTTCGTTGGCTTTGTTTGGTTCTATATAATAATTCTGAATATTCATCCAGAAACTTCGTCACTTAACAGTTATTAACTCAAATTTATATATGAGTTTACAATTATATTTTGTAGTATAGACTAATAAATAGATAAATCTGACATAGTTGTAACTTTGAAAAACGCGCCATAGTATGGTAATTGATTCCGTTTTAAGTATTCGCAAGTTAAGGCAAAAGTGGCACATCTGGGGGATATATTCAGAAGCTTTAAAAGTTATACCAAAACAAGTGATCATAACCTCGCAATAATACAGTTATTTCTTTGATCTCAACCCACTGTTCGCGTAAATCAGTACATCCTAATATTTTTATAGATTTTTTTGTTCCTAATCATAAGTTTTTAATCAATATTTATTATACATATATTAGTCTTCCAAAATGTGTGTGTGCGTGCGTGTGTGCGTGCGTGTGTGCGTGTGTGTGTATATATATATATATATATATGTTGATGTTGCTTTAGCAACGAGACGAAAGATGTGGTTTCAGCAGGATGGTGCATTTTTGAATCAGAATTACCGTGAAAGATGGATCGGTAGAGGAGGACCAGTTAATTGGCCTCCTAACTCACCTGACTTAACATCTCCAGACTTTTATTTGTGGGGCTACCTGAAGAATGTTGTTTTTGAAGAGCGGCCCACAACTAGAGAAGACATGCAAGATCGCATTCGTCAAGCCTGTGCAGCGATTCCGAGACAGACTCTACTGAACACCGTACGACATTTTCAACGTCGTTTAACTTTGTGCCTACAAGCAAATGGAGGTAACTTCGAACAGTTGCTTCATGGTTAAAATAGTGAGAGGCAAGGGGACTCACTTTAAACAAGCATCCCATCTTGAGAGGCAAGGGGACTCACTCTAATCAAGCACCCCATCGTGAGAGGCAAGGGGACTCACTTTAAACAAGCACCCCATCGTGAGAGATAAGGGGACTCACTTTAAACAAGCACCCCATCGTGAGAGGCAAGGGGACTCACGTTAATCTAGCACCCCAAAGGAAACATACCTTACTACGTCAACGTCGTTGTTTCTGGGTAACGCTAAACGTAAGGACAACCTCTTACAGGTCAATATTATTAAGGTTTTTGTCACATTAGGGTTGAATATTGCTAATAAAATAACTCTTACTACAATTATGCTATCAGAAAATGCTATCAAATAGCGAACACAGGACTTTTTAGTTTTTGACCTTGAAATGACCTTCTGAAAGTTCGTGAAAAAAAATTAAATAGGGTTGTAACAAAAATAAGGGTTCCCGTTTAAAATAAAACACCTTAACCTTCAATATTCATGCAAAAATGGGTTTTCTGTTATTTGACCTTGAAATGACCTTCTAAAGGTCATGGAAAATAATTAGAAATGTGTTTTCCGACGTAAAATTTTCCGCTCTTTCTGAATCCGGTGTCAAAAATAGGGGTTCCCATTAAAAAAAACACACTGACCTTCAAATGACTTTCTAAGGACTTCAAAGGTCAAATCTAATATCACCAAAAGGTGGCCCCTTTTGCTACTAACTTTCGTCTAAACATTTTTTTTTTAATAACACCTCGGAACAGAGTAATTGGGGTTTATAGATTAAAATGGCCCACCGAAAAGCGAGTTAAAAGTTAAAGCGAGAGGAATGAAAAGCAGCTTGTTGCAGGCCTCTTGCAG
>JAZHPH010001233.1:0-12218 GCA_037356405.1 Nasonia oneida | reverse complement strand
TTTGAGTATAGGGAAGAATTCTTGGGTTGAAAGGTTCTCGAGTTATATAAAAGTTAAACGCATATTAGCATGGATTTATAGATTTCGTTATAACGTAAAGAGGTCAGAAGAAGATCGCGCTCGAGGGCAATTATCGTGCAGTGAATTAGAAAAAGCCGAAAATTTATTGTTAAAAAGCATACAAGCCGAGGCTTTCAATGCTAGTACAGACAACGATAGAATCAAACATTTACAACCTTTTAAAGATAATAATGATTTATTACGGTTAAAGACAAAAATATTATTTCGGGAAGATACGTTAGATATTCGATGTCCTATTTTGCTACCGGGAAATAATAGACTTATTAATTTACTTATTTATGAAAAACATGTAGAATTAAATCATGCGCGGGTTGAAATTTTGATGTCCACTTTTGGATCAAATTTTTGGATTATTGGAGGCCGGAAGGTCATTAGATCAGTGATAAATAAATGTAGTGTTTGCCGTCGTCATGATTTGAAAGCTCTGAACTGTGAAGCTGCGCCTTTGCCGTTAAATCGAGTGCGGAATGCCGCAATTTTCGAAATAGTAGGCGTAGATTTCGCCGGACCGGTCTACCTTAAGGGCGGGCAAAAAGCATGGACATGCTTATTTACGTGCGCAGTATATAGGGCCGTCCACTTAGAACTAGTTACATCGTTATCAACGGCGTCATTTTTTATGGCTTTGTGCAGGCACATTGTGCGGCGAGGACGATCGAATATTATTTATAGTGATAATGGTACCAATTTTCTAGGTTTGAACAATATGTTCAAAAAGGTTAATTTTCTGCAATTAGCTAGTGTTGCTGCGACTAAGCAGATCGAATGGAAGTTCAATCCGCCGACTGCAGCTTGGTGGGGTGGTTTCTGGGAGCGACTTATTGGAATATTGAAGCGACTATTGCGAAGAACGCTGCACTAGTCGTGTTTAGATTATGAAGAGATGGCTACGGTACTCGTAGATTGTGAGGCCATTATTAACTCGCGACCAATAACGTTCATGGCAGACAATACGCTAGAAGTCGTTCCGCTCACTCCATCGATGTTTTTACAGGAAATCAAAGAAGTAGGTGTTGTCGATTTAGATAATATAGAACAGGGTCGATTTGACAAAAGGTATGCTTACCGACAGAAAGTCAAAGAAGACCTACGACGTCGCTTTCGAGTCGAATATTTAGGAGCGCTAGTACAAAAAAATCATAGAGGAAGTAATGATTTATGTGTGAATGTGAATGATATTGTGCTAGTGCAAAGCGATAATGTAAAACGTCTGGATTGGCCACTAGCGCGAGTAATCGAACTGATCGCAGGAAAAGACGGCAATGTCCGCGTTGTACGTTTACGTACCGCTGACGGCGAATAAGGCCTATCCAACGTGTATGTCCGCTAGAAACTAAATTTAGTAAGCCTGATTCGAATGCACAAGAGGACGAATTGATTATTAGCAAATTTAGGCGTTTAAATGAAATTGATGTAAATCGCGAGGAATCAAGTCAGTCAGAGACAAATAAAGTGTGCGATGTAGAACAGCCATGTGTGACAACGCGAAGCGGTCGGAAAATAGTTAAGCCTAATCGCCTTAATTACACTTAGTTTGTAGGTTTTTTGCGTAATCATGTAATCTTAGTATGAGAGTGAATTGTAATAACGTTCGTAACTATATTAGTTAATATAAGTATTTTTTGTAATTTTGATTGTCATGTAAATCGAGATGATCCCTCATCTCGATGGTGGGAGGATGTTGGATTGAGAGCGTCCATTTTCAATGAAAAAACGCCCGAAGTATGTATACCTACGTTAAGCTTATTGCTAGGCCTGCTAGCACGTACTATGCGAAGAAGCGCGTACCTTTTTCCATCTTTTATGATAGGTACAAGATGCCGGTAAAGAGGACGCGGTTCCTTTTTATAAGCGACGCTGCGTGCGGGAAATTCCCGTCTGAAGTCTGAGCTTTATTGCGAGACCACCCGGGGCCTAGCGGGGGAAAACCAGGTTGTGGCTTAAGTCTTTATAACCTCACGTACATCAGGCCTCAGGTCAGCAGACCGAGCTTTCTTGTAAGCCAGAGTGCGAGAGTCTCAGCAGTCTCAGCATCGTCTCGATCGAGTGAACATCGAGCGATAGCAACAGTGTAATTTTCTAAACTCTTATTTTTCAAATATAACTTTACTTATTTTAGAACTACTTTCAGTGTTCGCTTTTTTTTCTATGTTCAAATCTTGTTCCTACTGAACAAAACAGCTACTCGTGGGTTTTTGGGGTCACTAAACACGAATATCGCGACGGTCTCCGAGATACCTGGTGTCCAGGGCAGACCGTTTCAACGTCGTTTCCTAGAGTTTTGCTGGAATTATTTAAATAATTCGACGAAACTTGTCGATGTCAACGCTCTCCGAGGTACCTAATGCCTAGGGTGGGCAGTGTTAATGTCGTTTCCTAGAGTTTCACGGACGACATTTTTTTCGAGACCCGTTACGTGGGGGTTTTCAAGGTCGCTAAACACGAATTTTGCGGAGGCAACGGTCTCCGAGGTACCTGGTGCCCAGGGTGGTCAGTATAAATGTCGCCTCCTAGAGTTTTGCGGGGAATTAATTACACGATCAGAATTTGATAGTAATTAAGTTAAATACGTTACTCACGGATTTCTGGGGCCACTAAATATGGATATGGTGTTATACTCAAGATAATCCTAGGAGACGACGTTGACACTGCCCACCAGCAAATTTTTCATAGAATATTGGAGTGCGGCAACTCACATATTTACTATGCACTTAGAAAAATAGAATTTAAAAATTTACCTCATTTAATAAACTTTCTTACAGAGGCATTTTTATGTCCTACTCATTTGGATACTTTGCAGTCAAACTAGATGATTCAATTAGAGATCAAGATGAACATTTTGATAATTTTCGTTTTCGTTTTACATAATATATTACAGAAAGCCGAGTACCAGTTGAGAAATTCGCAGCCACATCTTTCAAACCTTTTTATAAAACAATTAGATATTTTTGCTAGAATGGTGTTTATCCGAGAACTTCCGTGTACCTTATATCAAGATGTATATGATTCTGCTCCAGAATGTTTAGACGATGCTTCGAAATTAGCTAATCATTTCTATTACACTAATGGTACCAGATATAGGCATATAATTAGTAAACATAGAAGCGTAACTTCAACAAAAATTCCAGAAGATGTTCCCTACTATTATCCTGCACCAAGGTTTGAAATCACCTGTACAAAATCAGATAATTACGATTGCTACGACCGCCTATCATCAGCAGATGAAACAGCAGCTAGAAACAATAATTCAGAGTATGAGTATGATTTTCCAACAAATAACTTTAAAAATTCTTTAAGCTATTATTCGGAGTCTTCAGAAATTGATCCAGATTTTTCTTTTACTAACCACAATTCAGACTCAGACGTAACTCCTAAATTTTGTGCAAGCCCAGAAAGTTTCGAAAGTTATATACTTGATTCCGCACATACAACTGAAAACGACTCTAGCGAGGCAGAAAGAGTCAATTACATATTTTACCAAGATATTAAAGAACAGGAACGTCCAGTCGCACGTCACTATTTGCTAAGAATACCATCCTCTGTCAACAGTAACATTCCACAAATAAATGCAAATAATGTAACAAGATCAGTTACCTATAAAGACCAAATTAAACTCTAAAATGGATAATCTTCGAGTAAGTGGTTTTCGTGACATGTCCGACCACAAACGTACACCTAGAGCACACGAGACATCGTCCGCATGTCCACACCTCTTGGATCATCACAAAAATACTTCTAATAGCATTGAAAATGAGTCTTATCAGAAGCCTTCTTATTTTCGGTTTACCCCTATTTTAATGAAAGGTTTTAAAGTTTCTTCAAAAATTAAGAAGTTTCTATCAATTTATAGACATAATCGCCAGACACCCAGGAAATCCCCTAGATCTCAAGAATCTCAAGAATCTCAAGAAAGCAAATTAAAAATAATTTTGCCACCAGCAGTAAATTTCGAAATTGGAAACAAAAATAGTTCAGCGAAAACAGAGTTAAAATTACATAAATCTTATAAGATGAATTCAGTAATAAACCAATTAAACGAGGACTCTGAACAGGTTATATGGGACATTCGGGACTTCAGATTTCTATGCATAGCGTATGCAAGGTTGTCCGCGTGTCCGGATATCTCAAATAAATATAAAATTACTTTCGATCCTTCAGAAGTTAAATATTGTCAGAAAATATTCACTATACAATTTACTCCAGAATTAAAAAAAGGTTACAAAGTTTTTCCAAAATTTAACAAATTTTTATCAGTTTTTATATATAACCGACAAACGCAAAAAGTACCATCAAGCAAATTTACTAGTGCTTAGTTAAATACAGACAAATTTATTAAAAATAAAGAAATCTCGCTTTTAAATAACTTTTCAAAGAGGGAATTAACATTTTCGAATTTCTATAAAAAGAGTATAATTTCAATAAACTTTTTGAACACTTATAATTGCTAAAACCAAATAACACTTGTCTTACAATTTGATTATAAAATCTCGGTATTGCCTTTCTTCTGGAAAGCTGCTTCGGACTTGAGAATCGCTAACACAAATAACTTTGAAGTTAAGTTTAAAACATTTGAAATTCATACACGTACAGCCCTTATTCAAAATATTTCGAATGGGAAATTGTGTAAAAGATTTAAATTCATTAGTACATCTCCATTTCTGTATAATCTATTCTTTATAAATTCCAAATTTACCTCGAATCTAAAAATTTCTATGACCGAAACAAAAATGTATTACGTTATTCTTGTAATTATTATAATCGACTTGATTTTAAAATTTGAAAGTTTCGTGAAAACATTATTAGTTGTATAAAATCGTAAAAATGCGGCCGATTTGCGAATAGCGATTAAACAACGTTTATTGAAAAGAATTCAAGAAAATCTTGTCCGCCGAATTCACTGTATTGACACTGAGACTAGTGGACAACTATATCGACTCCATAGACGTCACGCTGTCAAGTATAGAACTGATAACGTTTTCTTAATTCAAGAAAATATTTCCACATTATCCTACCAAGTAACAACGCAGACAAGCAGCAAGCGTGGGTTCGATGTTACAACCAGTAAACTCCGTACGATCACCATACGCTGACTTATAGGATTTTAGTGGACATCAATGGCCAGACAGCTTATGTCCAAGACACAGAAACAGACACGGACAAAAATGACCTTTCGCGGAAATGAAAAATTGTCGCGGACATTTCAGTTACTCGGGGACATTCTACTTTCTTGGACATAACTTTTAATTCGTAGACTCGCAATTTTTTTTTTTTTTCAAACAGACTAAAAAGACATTTTGCACACACTTTATCTAGCGTGGACAGTCCACGAGACTTACATATGGACGGACATACGTTACAACGAGGACAATCCAAGTAGTTCAAAGACAAATGTGACATCTTGGACGCCCGGACGTGTCCGAGCAGACTAACGTGACATGGACAGAACCACAAGGGTCACAACCGGACATGAACCGATTTTCGCAGACGAAATCACTTTTACAGAAGAAAATTTTCAAAGCAGACAAATTACATCGAGCCCGTGCTACGAGAGAGGGGACGTCCACCACGTCCACCATGTCCAACTAGTCCCCCGAACGGACGCACATACACTACTACAAATGTTAATAAACATGGGACATTTTTTTTCATTTTTGCGCTGGCTCCATTGCCGAGGACAGCAATATTCTAGGGGAGGGAGGTGTAATGTCCCACGTTTATACTCTTAAATTATATATTTGTACATCCTACGAACCGGCAACCGTGTGAGCACGTCGAGAGTGCATACGGATTGCAGGTGCATCCGACTGCGACATTACACAACTGAGGTACGAAAATCGGAGCGAGTGCTCTGACCTCTGTGTCAGCACTACTCGTGCGCGTGAAAGACGATTACAAGGCTTACGCGTCGATCCTTTGTGGCGAATGCTGATTGGACTACCACGATCTTTTTCATCTAAATTTAATAACAGCGTGAATCGGTACCGAGACTTTAAAAACCCCGGAGCCGATCCACGCAGCGCCTTTTTGCGTAGTGATGGTGTTTGCTAGTGTTAGTGTTTGGAGCGTGCTAAATCCGTCCAACACCTTGGGAGCGTGCTAAATCCGTCCCTTGGCATAGCATACACCGGAGAGCCCTTTGAATACAGATCAGTGCCACAGAGAGAAGTACAAGCTAAGGTCCATCGAGTGGAATGTCCGGCATTAGCAAGAGCAGTTGACCATCCCTATTTTAAATTGCCACGTGAACGCGTGTAGATAATACAGTCAGCATTCAAATCGCATTTATTCGCCTCGAAATTGTGTATGTGTGTGTTTCGCATTGTGATTTCGTTGTATCTAACCATCGAACCACATGTTGGTCGTGTGCGCTGCGCCATTGTTCTTCGCGACGTCACGCCGGGGCTTGTTCGTTTTCAGATTTCGTATTAAATATTAATTCTTTTCTGTTCATCATAATTTAAGTGTATTCAGTGTAGTGTAATCATAAAATAAAAAGGGTTTTTATGCCGAAAGGCTTTTCCCTGTAATTTGGTGTTGGGCAATTAATAGAACCATTCCCTTTAAAAAATTTTGAAATAAAATCAATTTATTTTAACTAGGCCTTTATGTGCTTACCAAAAAAAGACCACGATTATTCAGTGCATATATAATTTTGTTTATTAAAGGTATTTGTTTGTGAATGTAAAATGTCGACAGCTCTTTATATTCACGCATATCACAAGACGTAATTTGCAGATTTAATCTGGATGAAAGGAATGCTAGGAATAATCATCTGTGCAGATATAATCTGGTTTTTAAGATATCTGTTTGCGAATGAAAAATGACGACTGCTCTATGTATTTACGCCTATCACAAGACGTGATCTGCAGATTTGGTCCATATAAAAAGGATGCTGAAAATAATCATCTGTGCATATATAATTTTGTTTATTAAAGGTATCTGTTTGTGAATGAAAAATAACGACTGCTCTACGTATCCACGCATATCACAAGACGTTATCTGCAGATTTGGTCCAAGTTAAAGGGATGCTACAAATAATTATCTGTGCAGATATGATCTTATTTTTCAAAAAGATATTTGTTTATGAATGTATAATGACGACTGCTCTATGCATTCACGCATATCATAAGACGTAATCAGCAGATTTGGTGTAGATGAAAGGGATGCTGAGAATAATCTAATATTTATACAATTTATCATTGAGTATATCTAACATTTGAATTTTGAATAAAGTTTTCGTGACGATTATTTGGCCAATATTTTACATTTTTAATTCTAATATAATTATGTTGAATTCACATTTTATTTACAATTATTAATATGACATATACATTACATAATAGGGATGCTACAAATAATTACTCGTGCAGATATAATCGTTTTTCTAAAGTTTTGTGTTTGTGACATATAATGACAAATGCTGTAAGTATATATTCATATCACAACATAGAATCCGCAGTTTTGTTTGAGATCAAAAGGATGCTAAAAATAGTTATTTGTGCAGGTATAATCTTTTTTTAATTCTATGTGTTAGTGAATATGAAATGACGCACATGCATATCACAAGATAAAATCGGCAATTTCGGTCGAGATAAATGGAGACAATAAGTGGATATTCGAAGACGGTGTCTAGGTGTACGGGGTGGCCGATGACGAGGTCTAGGTGTTGCGCTTCGTAATTTTTTATGTCTATGTAAATACATCATTCAAAGGCGGTGTCTCAATGTACAGGGTGGCCGATGACGAGGTCTAGGTAGTTCGCTTCGTGGTTTTTTGTGTCTAGGTTTAAAAATAATTCGAGGGCAGTATCTAGGTGTAGAGTGTGACCGATGACGAGGTCTAGGTGGTTCGCTACGTAGTTTTTTATTTCTAGGTACATACATCATACGAGGACGGCGTCTTGGTGTACAAGGTGGCTTAGGCTGTTCCAGGCTGATCTGTTAGTAAAGTTACACGCGGACTGTGGAATTGAGGATGTCCCGCGCTGCTAGTCTGCGCGGACGCGTATTTTGCGTGCGGGCGATATTCTATCCTAGACTGCGTTTGGCGGACATGTGAGTGGCCATTGTACTTACTGTCGTAGTAGGCAAGTCGCTTGTGACACTTCGGTGTCCTGCGGACTCTACGTTATTTCCGCTCAAATCGTTTCGTGTGTGGATGCTGATGGTTAGTCCATAAGTAAAGTACTCTTACCTGCACGTCGTGACTGCGAAGCTGATTCGAATTTATTTGTTCTGATTAAGGTTTAGTTATTATTATCAATTTAATACACAAGGGTTTTATTTATATTGATTGTTATGTTTTTATTGGCCCAGAGCACTTCACAGACGTTCAGTTTACAGAGTTGACGGAGATTCGCTATATGTAGCTTAGGATTTTGTCTTTTTACAGTTGTATTTAGTAAGTTTTTATTTATTTATTTATTTATTAACCAGAAAAGTATTTACAGAGTATTTACATCTAAGTAACATCTGCAAAAACCTGCAGAGGTACACGTAGGTACCTGTGGGCAGGACTGGCATTTTACAAAATTTAGAAACTTAAATAACCTTAAAACTAAATTCTTACATAAGTATTATAACAAAAATATAAACTTAGCAACATGGTCTAAAGACCATGTTGCTAAGTTTATATTTTTGTTATAATACTTATGTAATATTAACAGTTTTTAGTTCATTCGGGAGATCATTGAATACAGATATAGCCTTAAGATAGCTCAATTTGTTGCTAACCCTTTTATTAAATTTGGGTATAGTTAAGTTCTTATTTCTAGTAATGCTATTAGAGTTAATATATTTAGATCTAAGATCACAGTAGTGTAGTAGTAGCGATTCATATGCGAATAATTTAGCTATATTCATAGGATTTTTTTGTACAAACTTATTTTTGTTTACAATCTTTAATATCTTTATCCTAAACTGCAAATTTTGAAGTAGGTAACTAGTAGACTTATATGCACCTCCCCAAGCAATAATTCCGTAAGAGAATATGATATGAAAAAAGGCATAATATATCAACATCATTCTTTCTGTTGACATGTACTGGGAGATCTTGTAGAAGATGTAAATTAGGTACTTGGTTTTATTGATGATATTATGTATGTGTTTATCCCATCTTAGGTTATAATCGAAAATAATCCCTAGGTATTTGCAGCTCTCGACTCTACTTAGTCTTTTATCTCTTATTTTGACACAAGACTGTATAGATACGCTATCACAGTAATTTCCAAAAGTCATATAGACAGTCTTATCAACATTCAGGGATAATCTATTACTCGCTAACCAAGCATCTACTTTTATTAGATAACTGTTCATATTATCCTGGGCATCTTTCCATGAAGACCCAGAGGATACTATGACAGTATCATCAGCATACGATGAAATGGCTTTGGAAGGGATTTCTTTTAAATGGTCATTTATGTATATCAGGAATAGGAGAGGACCAAGGATAGTACCTTGGGGAACCCCAATTGTTATTAGCTTGCTAGCACTCTCGTCATTACCAACTCTAACTTTTTGCAGTCTATCATGGAGGTAACTTCGCAGCAAATCAAGTGCCTGACCTCTAACTCCAACGTGGCAAAGTTTCTCAATTAAAAGATCATGATCAACAGTATCAAAAGCTTTAGCAAGATCCAAGAAGGTAACAATGGTAGGAGTACTCGCATCGAGATTATTATAAAGAATATTCACCCAATAATTTAGGGGATTTTTAGTACCAGTATTCTTCCTAAAGCCAAACTGCTGATCAGATATCAAATTGTGTTTTTCAATAAAATCTATAATTCTAATATATACCATTTTTTCCAGGATCTTTGCCAAGTTGGAGATTAAAGATATAGGCCTGTAGTTAGATATATTATGACTTTCTCCTGACTTATGTACAGGAATTATCTCCGCGTTTTTCAATGCGTTTGGCCAGATGGCTTTCTCAATACATAAATTAAAAATAAAAACTAACGGTTTAACAATAAAATTACTCAAAACCTTCAGAGTTTTGGTGTTAATTTTATCGACTCCACCATTTTTAAATTTCATATTATTTATGATATTTAAAACTTTAACAGAATTCGTTGGAATTAAGAAAATGGAATTACTGTTCATGTCGGGCATTTTTCTCGCATTATTAGTAGATTTGTCAAACTTGGCACTTAACCTATGACCAATTTCACAGAAAAAATTATTCATGCAATCAGCTATTTCAGCCTTATTAAAAATCTTTCTATCATCTATTTTAATATAACTTATACTATCATTAACTTTACTATTTTTCCCTATTTTGTTATTAATAATACTCCATAATTTTTTTGAGTTGTTAACATTACTTTCGATTAGGTTCTTTTCATGCTTTATTTTAGCATCTTTTATTACCCTATTCAAAACTTTGTTATAAGTGAGATACTCAAGCTTGAGCTGTTTGTTATTAATGTCTTTACGCCATATGTTATACAGTAATTCTTTAGTGTCACATGATTGCATAATAGCATTAGTTATCCAGGTCTTTCTGGGCTTATGATTCACATTTCTTTTTATAATTGTAGCATGTTCAGTACAGAATTTGATATCATTTATCAGTTTATCGGATGCTTTATTAGGATCATGGATTGACATAATTATATTCCAATTTATAGTCTTAGCAACATTAGTTAATTTCATATAATCAATAAATTTGATGGGCTCAACATTTTTAGTTCTCATTTTTTCGAGAGTAATAAATATTGGATAGTGATCCGTTAGAGAGTGTTTAAGTTTGAACGTAGCAGTTTTTAGATTATCTGTTTTTATGAAAATGTTGTCAATGCATGATCCTTTGCTACTTCCAATCGATGGCCTGGTAATACCCAGAAAGCCTGGTATGTATCCTTTGTCCAGGAAGTTACAGATAAACTCCTGGCTATGCTTTTCTGTATCAAGTAAATTGATATTAAAATCCCCCACTAGTAGATGATTTTTAACATTTCTTTTTTTGTTTAAGAAATTATTAAGAGCTAAGATAAATTCACTCTTAGGAATTCCATGAGATCTATAAACAGAGAATATATCAATTCCTTTATTATTACTTAACCTAATATGAACGTTGATCAACTTTGCCCTACCACACTCAATAATTTTGGTCTCATGGACAATATTGCTATCAACAAAGACTATAACTCCATCATTTTGATTAAGATGGCTATCATTGTAGTAACTTTTGTATCCATCTAACTCAAACATCTTGTAATTAATTTAAACAATAGTTTCTGTACATATTAAAATCGATGGTTTAATAGTTAAGCTATTAAATAAAATTTTCAGTTTATCAAAGTTAGCTGACATACTACGAATATTTACATGCATTATGAAATCTGATTTGTTGTTCAGCGCTTTGTTAAGACTAGATGTCGTTTCGAAAACTCTTTCCATGATAATAGAATCGTTGTTTATTTTATCCAAAATTTCAAAATCCACAATTCAATTAATTTAAATTTGAGACCAGTTACTGGGAAGAGATAAAACTTTACCTAGTCTTACCAGATTTGCAGTCGTTTTAGTCTTGGATGAATTTTGTTGGTTACGAGTCGGTAGTTGATTCCTAGGTTTTTGTAGATTTTGTTCAGCATGTTGATGTTGATTCCTTATAGGCTGTTTGTCAGTAACTTGTTGAATGCGTAGGTTTGCTTCAGTGGATTGATCATGGTCACTGTGTAGATCACTTGCGTTCGAGATATTATCAAGTTGATTATTTATCTCCATATGGTAATTTATCGGTATTGGTTTAACCGCCGGTAACTTAGGTTGCACCGGATAATCAGTTGTCTCAATGTATTTCTTAATTTTGTTTTTTAATATAATACACATATTATAATCCGTGGCATCATGATAGGTATTGTAATTGGTTTCAAACTTGGAGTTGCTAAAACTACAATTAGGACAGGCAAGCGTGGTACTGGTGCAACTAATTGTTTTGTGCTTCTGTGAACATCTGAGACAAGTAGATTGATTAGTACATTTAACAGTACTATGTCCAAATCTCCCACATTTCAGACATGGTTTAATGTTTATTAGGTCGAATACTCTGCAAGATTGCCATCCGACAAAGATTTTGTTTTTACTTTCTCTGATATATTTGTATACTTCAGAGGTAACTTCAGCTAGTAC
>JAZHPH010001232.1:0-12162 GCA_037356405.1 Nasonia oneida | reverse complement strand
AGATTGCTTTTGTGATTGTGAAAAGATATTTAAAGTTGAATCGACCTAAAGTTGAAAACAGTTCAAAAATCAGAATCATCTAGGTTACATATTTCTAGGTAACATAGGAAGTGGCAGTGTCATATTTTAGTTGTCTAGTAGCCTTTTTACAATTGAAAGAGCATTGTATAATGATAGACTTGAACTTACTGACTCGGATACTGAACTTTTCTTTAAATTCACCTCTCAAACCTCACCGAGGGCGACTTTGGGCACAGATACACAGTATATCTTCAAACTCTTTTTTCTTTTAATTGAACTTCTCACTGACTAAAAAAACTAAATAATATTCACACACTTTATTACTACTTCAAATAGGGTTAGGGTGCCACTTTTCAATACACATGTTGTAATACTACACACTCTTGGTAATGATTAATTTTTACTAAAATTTCTTGCTAGTTATATTACATATATTTTATCTGTTATCAAGGTTTCCACATTTCATTTTAAACACCTCAAACATTTCTACCAGGGTTATGAGTTATGACCGTTTTGAGGGTTATGAATTTAAAGCGCGGTTCTGATCTCGTTGCCTAGGCAACCAACCAGCAATCAATCAGAATCACGTATTAAATGCTTCACAACAAAGGCCATCATTTTTTTAAGAGAGGAAATACGTTACGGCACTAGTGACGTAAGTCGTATACTTTACGACACCGTGTGTAAGTCATTTTCCGCCGCAGAGAGTAGCAAAGTTCACACTTTTTATGCAAAAAACAGACGAGGAGTTAAGGATAAAATTAATAAAATAAAAAAAATTAATTAAAGGTGAAATTGAAAAATTTTGAGAAATTTCAGAGTTCCTAAAATGTGTTAGTTTTCGCGGCAAATAGTGGAATGTGGTGGTCTTCAGCGCGAAATCTAAAATGTGTTACTTCTCATAAGGAGCGACGATATTACCTTAGTAAAATTTCATTTTAATCGAATGAAGTATATAGTCGGCCAAAAACTAAGTATTTGACGTTATATTATTCGTATAGCCAATTTTAAAATCAATTAAGCTTTACCGATCCTACGTGTACTATAAAAAGGAAACGGTATTAATAATTCTATCCGCTCTCTATTTAGAGATAACTTGAAACATCTATCTTCAAAATAAAGTGAAAATCAAGAAAGTATGATAAAGCGAGGCGTATTTCGTTTGATTCGTTAGATTGTCGCAGTATTCTGGGTATTATATTGAAATTGGAAGCTTAATTATGACCTAACTGAAACTTAATTTTAATCTACACGTGAACCGCTACATATCATTTATCAAAACAAAGCAGTTTCGGATGACCCATTGTCCACCGCCCAACCGAGTCTCCAGAATGGAAAGATAGGTGGCGCATGAACAGTTTCCTATTCCCCTCATAAAATTTTCGCACCGAGTTGACAAAACGAATGCCAAAGCTACCTTGTTAGCGTTGCATGCGGGTCGCTCATGCTATAACTGCTTGAATTTTTGAAATCAAATCTAACACACATGCAAAAGTTTTCATCAACCCGATAGTTGGACAGCGATAAGAAACTGCTTTTATTGATCAATATGATAATTATATCAACTATAAATCTTGTATGGTTATAGAAGTATAATTCAATCTCTATAATACAAAGTATTAATTGTTCTCTACACACGATGTCCATCTAGCTATAACCCGTTTGTGTATATTTTAACTTACTTTTTTGCAAAAAAGCCTGTTCAAACTGCAAATTTAGTTTTCATTGATGTCGATGTAGTCTGGGAGCCCACTATACATTTCGTGGCCACTTTTAGGTTGACACCTAAACCCAAGTTTTCTAAACGTATTTTTGGCTGCTGAATCCGAATTTTGGAGGTTCTCGGCCAAAAAAAGTGGGACATAAAAAGTTATAAACAAATTAATTGTTTGAAATGCAATATCTCCGGTCTAACATCGCACCAAGTTGAAACTTATTTTAAAATGTTTATTTTTGCATTTAGAAACTTTTTTTATTCTATCTTTTTTTAGCTATACTTTATCTTTTTCGAGATATCATCGAAAAATGGTTTTTGGCGCGACTTAGCTATCTACACCGCGCGCGGTCATCACGCGCCAGATCCCCCATTTTCGCGCTTAACTTTTAGCAATCGGCAGAATAAGTAAATGCTATGAATATAAGTACAAAAATAATGAATTCTCTATTACATGTTTAAAAAAAAATATTTTCGATGATATCTCGAAAAAGATGAAGTGTTCGCTGCGGACTGTACCTCGATGCTGCGCGCCAAGGTAATATTGCGCAGCTGTTGAATGTGTTGAGGGTGAACTCAAAAAAGGTGGACACAGCACACAGTTAGTTTAAAAATGTGTGTATTAAACTTTTGATCAAGTACAAACGTCGTTGAAACTATCTGAATTTACGTGTTACTTGCTCGGCGGTCAGTGAATATCTGCTTAAGTCCTGTCAGGCGATCTGTCAAGTTAAGATGACGAGAGGGATGAGTGGTTGGAGGGAGGTGAGGTTGGAGCCTTTGAAGTTTGTAACGAATTTTGTGATTGGATAGGAATTTTCTAGCAAAGGTACTGGAGAGGGAGGCAAGCGGGCGCAGTTTTGGAAGATTCGGGAAACAATGCAGATAAAGAAAGTCATAGAGGAGAGCGGGTGCCGGAAAAAGGGACCTAGTCATAAAACGATTAGATAGGGAGACGGCGAGCGGGTAATGAGTGTATGTATAAGTATAACGTTTTTGGGCGAGTGCAATAAAGTGCGAGTGTAGAGGATTGTTCCTGGTCGGGTGATGGTGGTCGTGCTGTCTCGTCTCTTTTGAGGATTATCTGTCGATAGTGTCGTGCAGTTTGGATCGTTTATGATGGGTAAAAATCTCAACAGAAACTAAATGAACATCTGCGCAGCAGATGTACAATTTTGTCCTAACGGTATATACGGCATGTTGTATGCTTAAATATTCTTATATGCAGAAAAATAATAATACTATATGATAATAATAATGATCAGAATTTGAGATTACATTTTTGTTAATAAACAATATTGAATTATAAAATATAGTCGGTAGTCCGACGGAACATGAAGTATAGCTAAAAAATATAAGATAAAAGAAGTTTCTAAATGGAAAAATAAACATTTTAAAACAAATTTCAACTCAAACTCACTTTTTCGGCCGAGAACCCTCGAAATTCGGATTCAGCAATCAAAAATACGTCTAGAAAATTTGGGGTTAGGTGCCGACCTAAAAGTAGCCAGGGGAATGTACGGTGAGCTCTCGGACTAATGATTACACCGGCACACAAAATAAAAAAAGATGTCTGTACAAAAAATCAGACCCATGTATCCTTATGTTTTTCGAGTCGCTGAATTCGAATCCGGTATCAGTTTGGCCCCATCACGTCAGGGTCAAGGTCAGTTCAAGGTCAAACTGAGAAGAAATGGTTCAAAAAAATTGAAATGCCATATATTTATGTTTTTTGGTCGCTAAATCCGAATCCGGGGTCAGTTTGACCCGATCACGTTAGAGTCAGGTCAGTTCGAGGTCAAATTGAGAATAAACGGTTAAAAAATGAAAATACCATATATTGATGTTTTTTTGATCGCTGAATCCGAATCCGGGGTCAGTCTGGCCCCATCACGTTAGGGTCAAGGCCAGTTCAAGGTCAAACTGAGAAGAAACAGTTTAAACCGATAAAAATGTTATATAAAACTTTCCAAAAATGGAAAAAGATACCAAAAATTGTAAAAAGTCTTATTCAAGAGATTTGATCACTTAATATCTTCCTTGTGTACAGAGCAAAGTTGCTTTCGTTTATATTTTTTTCTTATTTTTTTTTTCCACTAGTTTAGTAACTGTCGATGTCTTTCTTTACTCCTTTTTTCTCTTGTAACGAACTCTTTTTTCTTCAAATGACCTATGCAATGGGTTTCTTTTTCTCTTTTTGTTATTTGTTTTAATGTCTCTCTTCAGCGTCCAGCAAAAATCTGCCATCATGTTGACATTCCATCTTCCTTGGTATCGATTCTCCATTACACTTATATCTTGATGAAATCGTTCTCCCTGTTCTTCACTGACGTCTCCTAGATTAAGAGGAAAGTAATCAAGATGGGAATGTAAGAAATGCATTTTATAACTCATCAAGCAACCCAAATTTTTGAAATTCTCCAACATTTGTGCAACTAGTTCCTGATAGTTCTCACTCTTTTTATTTCCTAAAAAGTTCTCACGAACAGTTTTGAAACTGCCATGCAGCTTTTTCTGTGTCGTTCATTTTTGTAATAAATGTTTCGTCTTCAAATAGTGTACGAATTTGAGGACCATCAAAAATACCTTCTTTCAATTTAGCATCACTTATTGCGGGAAACTTTTCTCCTAAATACTGGAAACAATCGCCATCTTTATCCAGAACTTTGACGAACTGCTTCATGAGGCCAAGTTTGATATGAAGTGGTGATAGCAGATAGTTTGATGGGTCAATTAATGGCGTACGTATAATGATCCTCGATCCTGGTTCAAAATGTGTTCTAGTTGGCCATACTTTCTTAACGTAGTGATTTATCCTGTCTCTACTATCCCATAAACACAAGAAGCAGGGATTTTTAGTAAAACCTGATTGTTGTCCTAAGATCATGGTTGCAATTTTAAGATCACCACAAATTTTCCATTGATGTTCCAAGTACTTTATTTTTTCTAATACAATTTCTAAATTTTCATAAGTTTCTTTCAGCTTAGTCGAGTGAGCTATGGGAATAGATGCAAACCTGTTTCCGTTATGAAGCAGAACAGCTTTCAGACTTCGTTTTGACGAATCAATAAAAAGTCTCCATTCCTCGTCTTTATACGTATTCGGTTTTAATGCATCGACTAAACCTCTAACATCTGTACAATATACCAACGAATTCTCTTCATCGTTTGTGAAAAATTTCCTAAATTCTTTTTCTCTATCTCGATAAAAAGAGGCCGTTGTTACTTTTGCTAACACGAGATGGATACCGATTGCTTGTGCCTGTAACCAGGCACAAGCAATGGGTATCAACCTCCACGCGGTGAGTTTCTTCTCAGTTTGACCTTGAACTGACCTTGACCCTGACGTGATGGGGCCAAACTGACACCGGATTCGAATTCAGTGACTCGAAAAACATAAGGATACATGGGTCTGATTTTTTGTACAGACATCTTTTTTTATTTTGTGTGCCGGTGTTATCCAAGCTATTTTCCGGTATTAATAGTTTTCCAATTCGTTCAAAAACGATAAATTTCCGAAAAACAGTAGCATATTAATTTAGCAAGCTACTGCATCGCAAATTGAAACATCCGGCAATCTAATATAAACAGAGCTTAGACGACGGTACGCCAGTGTGTTTTCTCGTGGGCTCGCGCGGATAGCCCTGCTAGACGTCTCGTATACTCGCAATCGGGGGGTTCATTAATATGTTAAGCGAAGCGCGCCTAATCCACTTTGTGCGTGACATTATGCGAGTATAAACCAGCGAGCTACTCTCGTGCGGCGCCACTACCGTTGTTGCTGTTCGGCTCGCTTCAGCGCGGGGCACTGCTGGCCGATCGACCAACTCATGCTAAAACTGCACACATAGCTGCAGCCCTTCCTTTCTCCCTCCGCTCCTCTTGCATCCTTGTTAAATGCGTCGGTAAGTCGAAACTATAACACGTTACGCGAATAGCCCCTCTAAATCACTGACTCTGTACTCGGACGGCTTCTCCGCTGCGCGTGTATGTTTGTTCTACTGTTTATTCGCTATTGACTGCAGCGGAAGATGGACGACGGTTAATAGTGAAATATCGTGACTGCGAAAGAGCAGGGCCATAATTTATCGCGAAAGAGAATTGCCGGCGCATTCACCTCCGCGCACGGGAGCTTTTCCTTCTGGAAACGTTTTTGCGAAAAATTCCTTCCATAAAACTAGCGTAAGCGTTAACATCCCTTTCTTCTACTTAAAACGCGAAACTTGCTGCATTACCTAAGTTATTAACGAACGCGGAAGAGCCGCGGGAGCATCAAAATAACGAAATTTCCGTAGCTTCTTTGCTTTCCTGAAACATTGACGATGCAAACATTTATCCGGAAGGTCTTATCTACTGGGCTATTTACCCTGTGAGTGTAGCACTGCACCGCGGTAAAAAGCGTCAATTTCGCATCGTATGGGAAATCCTGTGCGCGGGCGAGTGTGCGCGCGCGTGTGTATCATTGTCTGTGCAGTGCGGGGTAAAGGTATTTCATGCATTTTTGAGCTCTCCTCCTCTCCGATATCCAGGCAGCTGCGCCAACGGCATTTGTTCGGAGCACAGCGAGGCTGTGTTCCGCGAACTCCATTGCCGCGGTTTGCATGTTTAGTGCAACACACACGTACTGCACGGAGTGGCCGGTAGTGCTCCAGTTTCATCAAACTGCGCGCAAGGATTTCCCACTGCCGTTCCTCCTTCCATTTGAATCGCGCGTCACACTGCCGAAGACGAGAGAAGAGCATTTTTTCGAAACTTTTGATTGTTTCCCCTCGTGCGGAGTTTTCGCGAGAGAAAGTTCGCGGCAGTTCTTCCCTGGTATAATTCGGTATCATTCCGGCCGAGTCAGAACAGATGGGTGGGAAAAGTTGTTAGCCCTCTCTTAGCACGGCTCGCCAAATGTTTTCGTCCGGCGGTGCGGCATGCCGTCAACGGAAGTTTCAACTCCGAAAATAATCCTCGACTGCCCGGATACCGCGGCGGAGCTGCGCTGTTTCCGGTGCGAGAAGCGTACCTTATCTCGAGACAGAGAGGGGGAAAAGGCGAGAACTTGCACGGAGAAGCCTCAAAAAGCAGCTCTTGGTAGGAAAAATCGATCGTCCTCTCGATATTCTCAGGGTCCATAAAAAGTCGGTTGTCCGGACGAGAGCGAAGATACAGGAAAGAGGTTGGCACGACGAGAGAGAGAGAGAGAGAGAGAGAGAGAGAGAGAGAGAGAGAGAGAGAGAGACTGCTTGGGTATACATCCTCGGCAAACGCGACGAGCGAGCGTTTGCCTTAGCTGCTCCTCGATTCTTCCTCCCTGACTTGAGTAAATCTCGAGAATGGTGCACTTTCGCTGCCGTAAAAGTCGATCTCCCAGCGCAACAGCAGCGAACGCACGCGCGCTGAAATACGCAAGACTACGTGCAGCCGTGGCCAACTACGCCACTGGTTGCACGACGTGTGTGCGTACGCGCGTGCAGTTACCCTCGTCCGCCGGGAGCCGGACAAGGTGGTCGTGTGTGTAAAGGGTGGAGAGTCGAGTGAGAGAGAGAGAGAGAGAGAGAGAGAGAGAGAGAGAGAGAGAGAGAGCGGACTGCTATACTACGCGGGGGGTATGTTTACGAGCGCCCAGCGCCGCTGGGGCTTACACTGCGCGACGCTGCTTGTCAAATACGCCTGCACTGTGTATGGAGTGAAAGTCTCTCTCGCGCGTTCTCTCTCTCTCTCTCTCTCTCTCTCTCTCTCGTTCGCGCACGCGTACATGTGCGAATGCTCTCCTCCCGACTCGCTCTCGCCTTAAATTCTCATTCATCTTATGCGCCGCGCTCAACTTTGTTACTATGTTAATTATGGATACACTTTACTGCCGCGCCGTATACGTGAGTCTGTGCATGCGAAGCTTTATTGTTTATTGTTCTGCAAGTTCAGCTTGATACGCTATTTGTTGGAAGTAAGTTTTGATTTGTCGCCTTGGCGCAGTCCTACAGTACGGGCGACAGATCAATTTGGACAACTTTTCCTCGTTTTATCATGAATTTTACAGAGAAATCCCCAGAAATTTTCAATTTCCTATCAACAAATGTTAACGTCAATACAGTGATTCGACGAGTACAGTTGTGGCTCTCGATCTATCACTCGAAAATCTTCAATGATGTCGACTATATAGGCGAAAATTTTAGTGTTTTCGACGGAATGTATGGCGGCCCATTGTGTTATTCAAATTATTTGGAGCAAATAACGTGACCTCGTATCGCCGTATTGCTTTTCAATATCGGCATCCCGCATTTTAATTTCAGCTCCGACCCGCGGAGGCTCTACTTTTCATCAGCGAGTTTCGCCTTTGCCCGTTTCACAGTTTACGCTTTCGAAATTTTCCAACGACAAAGTTTGCTTTTTTCGACAAAACTTCCGTATCCGCGAAATTTTATTTCAAAATTTCCCGCCACTGTTATAACGAGACAGCGCGAGTCCGCGAGGCTTTCCAGCTGATTATTTGGGCTCGTGTTCCAGAATTGCGGGCGTCAGAGTACATCGGAGCACGTGCGTACATATACACACAGAGCGAGGGCCTTTTTCGCCACAACGTAAATCTTACTAGCAGCAACGGCGCTGAGCGCGGTTTCGACGCCTCGCGCGAGCGCGCGTTTACGACGTGCAGCGAATTATACCGGGCTGTTTGCCGAGTAAATTGGAGCTGACGCGGCCGTAAAAAAGACGCGAGTATTAGCTCGGCGCGGCCCTGCGGCTTTGCGTCCGATATTTCATATTCCCGTGAAATTTTATTCGCGGTTGGAGGGCGAGTTTTAATGAAGTGCGCGAGGAATTTCGTTATGCGCGAAACAAGTACCCTATTAGTGCGCGCTGCGTGCGGGGATATTTAAAAATACACAGCTGCGAAAAAGCGCATCCGCTGTACTGATTTTCCCGATACCCGCGCGAGAGAGCTTTCGCTCGATGGAGGAAAGAGGAAATATCGCTGCTGCGGGGACAGCGATAATAAACAAGGGAAGTGGAAGGTGTGATCTTTATAAGTCGGTTAAAGTCAGTACAGCGAGTGCGGAGGGAGAGCTCGAGAGGAGATATCTGTGAAGTTTTGTTCGCGCCGGTTGCGATGATGGAGCAGAGGCGCGAGGGAGATTTGTGTATTTTGACGAGTTTCGGCCTCGTCGCGAGAGACCGGATGTCCCAGAGGTGTAAGCAGCTGTCGAGCCGCGGAGAGCGAGTAAGGAGAGAGAGAGAGAGAGAGAGAGAGAGAGAGAGAGAGAGAGAGAGAGACAGAGAATCCGCGGCTCTTATTAGTCACTTTCGTGACCACTCTTTCTCGACGCCGCAGCCGCGCGCTTGCTCAAAATACACTCGTGCGCATGCCGTTGACAGTATCGGATAAACGACGCACTCAGTCATGTTGCCTCGAGCGTCAAAGCAAATTATCCCTTCCGTTTTTTCACAAATTACTCTTGCTGCGCGATGTCGCGTCTGGCTCGTCCTTTTTTACATTTTTTCGTGCGATATTTTACATCGAATGGCAAATGCGTCGAGGGTATATCATATTTTTTATCATATTCTTTCGACTCTCAAAAAGTTACATGTCATGGTAGTTCTTATCACTGTCTTTGCGTAGAAGTGAGCTCGGTAGCATTCGCGAATAAGTTCACGAAGAAAAAATTATTTCGTCAGTTCGCTTTCCCGGCCCGACAAAACAATTGACGATCTCATCCAACCCTATAAACTCACAGGTTGGGAAAGTGCACTTTTACACATTTTTCTCCGGGATCCGCTTGACGAATTCTGTCCAGCTCACTTCGTAGAAAAGCAGCAACAAGAACTATTATAGTTTCTAATTTTTTGCAAGTTATGGGGAAGTAGCCAATTTTCTATAAATTCCATGTAAAAAAGTAGATGTCATTGGAACGGAGTATACTTGCAAGATCGCATTTATTTTTCGCCCGAGATCCTGCATCGACACTAATGCAAAACTGTGTCAGTCGTCTGTGGCAGCTGCAGCAGCAGCGACGGCACTCGACAGCCGCACCTTTGATATTATTCTCGAGTGCAGTAGCAACAGCAGACAGCAGCAGCAGTAGCAGCAAGCGCGGCATTTTATGCCTCTCGGACAAGAGAGCTAGAATCCTTTTTGTCCCTCTCGTTCTTTTATTAACCATACGCATGCGCTCGGCGGCGCGCCGCGACGCCGAGCGTCGAGTCAGCGGCGACGGCTCAGTAGTAGCGCGGCGTGCGTCGACTCAGGCGCACGTTCACTCGTCGAAGCGCGCGACCCTTGCAGCAGCTCTTGGCTCAGTCCGCTGCTCTGCTTCGCGACCCGACGGTCATGCCGATTCTCCGAGATGCGCTTGTTCGCTCGGGTGCCGATCGCGCCAAGAAGCTCCTTCGGTGTCTAGTTCTCTTTTAACCAGACGTACCACTGCGACCGAAATTCGCTTACCGTCCTCGACGACTGACTCGCCGCGCGACCTGTTCAGTGACAGTGCGGAATCGATAGGAGAAAAATTTTCACACATTAGGAAGCCCACACGGCCGTACGGTGCGTATCGTAAATACGGAGGAAGTTATGCGCCACCGATCGTTCAGTAAAACGCGTGCGTGTCGCGCTCTCATATAGCGTGCGATCGCCGAGCACGTGTGTGTCGCTTCGGCTCTCATGATCCTTTTTCTTCCTCTTCTTTTTTTCGTTCCCCGCACGCACACCCGCGCATACTTGCACGCGACGCCGTTATCGCCGTACTCGCAATATACACTGTGCGCGCTCTCCGCACAGCGAGTAATTATTATGAATTTAATCATTGCGCCTCGGCAATTATACAGTCGACGCGCATATATCATAGGCTTTTGTTGATCGTTATAAAACGAACACGACTGCTACACTATCGTCGCGTGCTTCCGTGATAAGTTTTTGGCTGAACTCTGCACGATGATTAACGTTCCGACTCGACAAATCGTCGTTATTATTCTCGTGTGACTGTTAATCTTACATTCTGCATTCAACGTTTACACCTGTTGTATAGTGGAAGATTTCTATCGATATTCGTTATTGATTTCTTCCGAGCAAAGACTTCAGTGATTTATTCTAGACAATTGTGTTGATTGATTTTAGTGTTGTTCTATTCAAGACTATTTCTTTTGATCGTCGTTTCGATAAGAAGCATATGGAATAAATGATATAAACTGACGTGTGTGTGAGAATCAAGCTGTCAACTTTTAGAATCGGATAGAAAAGAATCGGAGCCAGTCACCATGTCATCTAATAAAGAGGGAAAGGAGTCTCCAAGGTATTTAACTCAGTGCAATCGATTTTCAAAAATGTGTGATTTATATTTTTAAATAAATTTAACACTGAAATTCAAGAAACAATATTTTATTATAATATTACATGAAATACAAGAGTCTATATTTGAGATCGACATTTGAAAATTTCTTGTTTCAAAAATTCGGCTGCCAATTCGTTCATTCAAAATCAACGCGAGCATGAAAATAAATCACGATATCCGTCGCAAATAATTCGTAATGTTCTAAATCACGCTAATAAAGAAATGTCTTTCCAAAGCTGCCTATCGTTTAAAATTCGGGTGAAATGTAGCTTTTTCAAAATATGCGCATCCATCACCAATCCCACTAATTTGAATTTTTAGAATATTGTCATGTAGTTTGAAACGCGGAATATTGCAGCCTCTCCGATGGCTTTCCACAGTCACAAAGGATTTGACGTAATCCCTGGTATATCAGCATTTGCAGAGGCGTTTTGAAAATATAATCCACTTCACGTAGTAAACCTCTGGGGATATACAATAAACCCATTCAAAGTTGCAGGTATAGATTAAACTTTCAATCAACTTTCAAATCGGGCAGATATGATGCCAGAATGTCAAATTTTCCAATAAAAAATATTTAATGGAAGAAAATAAATTTACTCGTCTCTTTCAGCGTGTTATCGCTCAAACGTCCGCGTTTTATGTCCATTCGTCCGAGAAGGTAGAAGGAGATCCTCCGCCAACGCGAGAACGAGACACTGCTGCAAGTGAACCGCATAGCGCGCCGGCGATTATTTTTCCGGAAAGCAGAACGTCCGGATGGAAGGACAAGGCTGCTAAAGAGAGAGAGAGAGAGAGAGAGAGAGAGAGAGAGAGAGCGGGGGAGTTCATAAAGAGTCAGCTTGCGAGAAAGAGAGACAGAGGAAAAAAGAAAAGAGCCGAGCTTGGCTCCAAAAACGAGCGCCGCGCTGCACAAGCTCGGCTCTTTCAAGCGCGGGACCGGAGTAGAGAAGAAACGAGAGGAGTAGTAGACGGGAAAGGTAGTGAGAGTGAGCGAGAAAGAGCTCAGCTGTGTAGGTGTATATGTGTGGCACGTGAGCTGGAAGGTGTCTACGATGAGAATGCAAACGCGAGCTCTCTCTCTCTCTCTCTCTCTCTCTCTCTCTCTCTCTCTCTCTC
>JAZHPH010001231.1:0-12237 GCA_037356405.1 Nasonia oneida | reverse complement strand
AACCACTTGATGTGCGTGGGGTAGGTGGGTTTAGAGTTCAAGTTTTCCATAGCATTTAAATTTAACATCGGTTATTGGCTGTGCGTGGGGACCGTGGGGTAGGTGGGCTTATGGTTTAGTATTGAAGTTTTAAATTGGTCATTTGCTGTGCGTGGGGTAGGTGGGTTTATGGTTTAATATTTATGGTATCCATCGGTCATTATTAACCCAACCCCCCTCCAAAATTCCATAGCTCGAGAAAAAACGTAACGACGCCCCTGCTAACATCTATAAACTGTTCAAATATTATAGTCTTTATAAGGTCGTCAAGGTTGCATAAAGTTCTCCAATTAATCTCTCTGTTTTTCAATTGTCTTAAAATCACAGTTGAAACCTCCATGATTTAAAAAAAACATGTACCCAGACAAGATTTATGAATATTTACAGAGATTAGAGGAGAGATTGCCGATGAGCATGGGCGAAAGCGTGCCGTGCCATATACAGTCGTAAGCTAGCGCCGCCCTGTGGTTTTCGCTTTGAACTAGAAGTAGGGGCGGCCGTACGCAACTAGCTTCCTCACCAGCAGCAGCGGCGAAGGCGGAACTAGAGAGTACACAATCACATCGCGGGCCGCGGCGCGGCAGAGCATATAGGGGAAATAACATAAGCGGCCGTAACTGTCAAGGATTTTGGCGTACGCGATGAATATGATCCATAAACAATTAACTCTAAGCCCTTAAGGTCAATGGCCATGATCGTCTTTATGGCCCTCATAATTAAAAACTTTAATTTTTTAGACGGAAGACAGATTATGGTTAAAGCGACACAAACACGTTAAGCTTAAGTTTAAACAAAGCTAAATTAAACTAATAAGCCACCCCAGCCTCCCAATAAACAAATGTATTTTCAGTTTTCATACAACAACGACGATCGTGGCGGCGCGGTCTACGTTGTTGCTTGGTGTTTATATGCACTCGAGTTCGTGTCCGAGGTTCGGCAAATTTTTTATTTTTTTTATTTGCTTATAAAATGTTTATAATGCGTAAAAACAATAAGAAATATTATTATTCTTTTAGTACATAGGGGACGTACAATGTGTAACTACAATTATTTATAGTTTTATGGGTAACGAAAAAATACAATTTTAAATAAATTTACATTATTTTATCAGTACGATAACGTTTTCACAATTACATTAAAACGAAAAAATTAAGTTTAAGCTTAAACAAAATTAAATTAAACTAAAAAGCCACCCCAGCCTCCCGATAAACATATGCTACTTTCAGTTTTTCTTTGTCAACGATGATTGTGGCGGCGCGGTCCACGTTGTTGCTCGCTATTTTTATGCACTCGGGTTGGAGTCCGAGTCTCAGCAAATTTTTTTTTTCCTACGTGCTGATAATATATACAGTATACAATAATAACGCAAATTGCCATTCTGCTTCTGCAATTATATTTCAATTTAGGAAAGTATACGGTGGGCCTGCAATAAATATAGGTATAATTTACTTAATCGTTTATGAAAAAAAAGTATACTATGAAACTTCTTGAATTATAGGAATACAAATTAATAATTTTTTTTTAATATCAATGTATTTTATAAAGCGTTATCGTACTAATAAGATAATTTAAATTTATTTAAAATTGTATTATATATTTTATCAGCAAGTAGAAAAAAAAAATTTGCTGAGACTTGGACTCGAACCCGAGTGCATAAGAATAGCAAGCAACAACGTAGACCGCGCCGCTGGCATATGAAAACTGATAGTAGCATATGTTTATCGGGAGGCTGGGGTGGCATATTAGTTTAATTTAGCTTTGTTTAAGCTTAAACTTAACTTGTTTGTGTCGGTTTCACCATAATCCCTCTAAAAAATTAAAGTTCTCAATCATGAGATTTCAAAAGTTTTAGATTCTAATTTTTTTACACTTATGTTGTTGTTTACTAAACTACCGCGAGGTGTGGATGCGCAAATTCGACAGTCGCCGTTTGTCACTTTCCTCCGCCGCGTCAGGGGCGATGGACCTAAGAATATATAGCACCTCTCCCTTCTCCTCCACTGCCGCTGGATGCGTATACTTCCCCTACGCTCCTTTTCTAGATGCGTATAGTTCGATTGCAGGCCGCAAGTGGCGTCATGATCGAATTCGGCACGCATTTTTAACACGGCATCGGCAATCTCTCCTCTAATCTCTGATATTTAGTTCTGTTTCATCAAGTATGACATTTTTAATCGAGCTCTGAACCTGAATGTACAAAATTATTATTTATAGATGCAACACGCAGAGTTGGAAACCGGATGTGCAGAAATCGCACCCAACAGCAAACTTCAAAGTGAAAAGACATTGTAAATATATTTATATATATTGATGTATATAGATATATTTACAATGTCTTTTCACTCTGAAGTTTGGTGTTGGGTGCGATTTCTGCACATCCGGTTTCCAACGCTGGCTGGCGGCGGCAATGATTCCCTTAGTGAAGAGCAAATCTTTTCTCATCACCAAGCGGCGTCCCGATCGGGTTTTGGTTTTCAATAAGGATAAGCCCGTTACACGCAAAAAGAAACAAGGAACAGAAATAGTCACAGGAACAGGTATAAGAAAATAACATAGGTTAATATATAATATATATGCGCTGGTCCTCTCATATATATATATATATATGAGAGGAACAGCGCACTGTTTCTGACAGATAAAAGGAACAGCTAGGTGTTCCTCACAGGTAGAAGGAACAGCTTGATGTTCCTCACATATATAGATATACCAACCAATGTTATTTTCTTATCTTAAAAAAATTAACTTTTAAAAAAGTAAAAGGTTAGGCGAGTTTGATCTATTTTGTAACGAAATCACAGATAAAAAGAACTGAGATCAATCAAACAAAGTCAAGTTTATTACATTTAGCCATAATGAAGCAACAACATTTTTGTTTTCCAATGAAGGGCTTACTGAACTTAATGTTAAGTTATATAATGATCAATTAGGAACATTTCTCAAAATACTTACTACGTAACTTGCCATGCCTGTTTCATTTTGTTTATTGATAAACAACTTGCGACGTGCAGCCCGATTCGGCTGCACGCGTACACTAATGCACTCCCGTAGAACTCAAAATACCTGCTGCAATTCGGAAGCAGCGGTAGATTACCCGCGATGTGTTGTTGGGTCTCCTTGAGGAGCATAACCTCTCCTGCCAACTGCATGGAGCAGCGGTGGCTCCCCTGCGGTCCGGCAGGAGACTACAACGTAGAGTAGCGCCGCGTTGTTGTCGCCAGGTGTAGCGGGCTGCTGTACCGATACAGCAGCCACACATCTAACTCTGCGGGCTCTAGGAGTCGCGACGGGTTACATAGTAAACACCACCGAGGAGGACACCGCGCGCGTTCGGATTATAAGTGACGCGTGCGCATCGCCGACGCGCATCATCGTACGTTCCGCTATAGTACGGCGGACCGCGGGAGAGGGAACCGCGGCGTTGGGAGAGGAAGAGAGAGAGTAATAACGCGCCGAAATATAGCGCGCGCGGAGAGTAGGAACCGCGCGCGAATATACATGCCGCCGCGAGACGATGCTGGTAGTGGGAGAGCGCGTGTACACCACTAGCGCGCACCACTACCGGAGCCATGCCGCCGCGAGACGATGCTGGTAGTGGGAAAGCGCTTGTACACCACTAGTGCGCACCACTACCAGTGCCATGTCGCCGCACTGTGACGCCCCAATGAACACGGGAGAGTCCAGTGCACCGCGTCCACGGATCGCCTAAATCCTGACAAGGGAAAATATGACGACTCCGCGACCTAACGTATACTATCCCTTTCTCTCTCACTCGCGTAAGAGATAGCGCCAGCGTATATAACGCCGATGATCTCGCGCCAATATAAATTATTATAGAGGGCGCGGATTAAGATTTTCCGGAGGCGCGCAGGATAGAGGGAAGGAGGAGACTTCCTTCTTCACCAGAATTCTCTCATCCTTGGAGCAAGCAGGACGCATCCCGATATTTACTTACCAGCCAAATCTAACCACCATCGAAGTAAGAAGGAGTCGAAGCTGTTGTAGCAGAGAAGGCGAGAGAACAGTTCAGCGTACGAGTAAGTTGTGGTTGGTCCGATATTGGATTAATTAATGGTCTGGTGAGTGGTATATTATTGTGGTGTAACGGAATTCTCCTCGCGTAGCGTGCGTCAGTAATCGCGCCGTTTGAATAGGTTGAGACGCGGTCGATCTAACTGATCCCGCCATATTTAACAAACGCCGAGACACTATCGGCTGCTGTGTAATTCCGCGAAACATCAAAACCATTTTTGCCGTCTGTTGATCGAAAATCGATCCAGACACCGCGCAACAATTTAAGTAGCGACGCTGTCGATCATCAAGAGATCCAGCATTATCACAGAGAGATTTTAAGACGCTGTGAATCTAAAGATCCAGCAACGGTTGGGGAGTAATGCGTAGCGACGTTGTTGATCGCTAAGCGATCCGGCAAAAATAGCGATAACATTCTAGCCCCGCAAATCCAAGTACTCATGCTTATTGCCCGTTAGTAGCGTCGTTAATCACGGATCTATCGATACGTTCTATCGGTTTTCGCGTTTTTCAGCACGACTACTGGGACGACTGGAGGAAGGCAACTCTATCTCAAGAGAGTAACGGTCGTACGCCATTTTGAGGGACGCCGGGTCCGTTAAAGCGACGCCGACGCCATTTTGGAGGATTCGTGTGCGAACGATAAGCTCAATTGCGTTTTCATCGTTTCAATAATTAATACTACGAGTTGTTTCCATTAGAGTAACGTCATTGCATTCATTTTTGAGGATTATTATTAATGAGGTTTGTTTATCGAGATTGAGAGCACGCGAGAATACTAGTCTCGGTATTATTAAACAAATTGTATACGGGCGAATCCCGTTCCATAATGGGGGTTGTAGAATATACGAATTATTACTATTAACTATAACAGTGTGAATTAAGCTTTATTTGAGACCTTCGCCACGCCAGGCATACCTGTTCCTATAACCTACGATTTGTCCCCCTCTGAAGATCTAAGAGTCCGCGGTACGAAGTAGAAGTAAAACAACAGAGTATATGATTGTTTGCGTCACCAAATTATGGTTGTAAAAAGCGCAACATCACACACTAAAATGTTCTTTTTATATATTAGAACGCCATGAAAACACCGTAAGTATACAATGAAACGGGCATGGAAAGTTACGTAGTAAGTATTTTGAGAGTTGTTCCTAATTGATCATTATATAACTTAACATTAAGTTCAGTAAGCCCTTCATTGGAAAACAAAAATGTTGTTGCTTCATTATGGCTAAATGTAATAAACTTGACTTTGTTTGATTGATCTCAGTTCTTTTTTATCTGTGATTTCGTTACAAAATTGATCAAACTCACCTAACCTTTTACTTTTTTAAAAGTTAATTTTTTTAAGAGATTTCAGTCTTTTTTAGTTTTTTTTTAGTAATTTTTATTTGTCCTAAAAATGAGATATAAGCATCTTTAACGAACATAGCTTTTCTGAAACATTTTTATCACTAACATGAAATCACTGATTGTTCTGATATACCAGCCTCGAATGATTTCTACATCTAGATACTAATGAAAACTACGGTGCGAACTACCTAGACCTCGTCATCGGCCACCCCGTACACCTAGACACCGCCCTCAAATGATTTCTACATCTAGACACA
The DNA here is from genome assembly GCA_037356405.1 of Nasonia oneida. NCBI lineage: Eukaryota > Metazoa > Arthropoda > Insecta > Hymenoptera > Pteromalidae > Nasonia > Nasonia oneida. The sequence goes on along the minus strand of JAZHPH010001231.1, from coordinate 6,559 downwards.
AAAAGCTACGGTGCGCACCACCTAGACTTCATCATCGGTCACCCAGTACACCTAGACACCGCCCTCGAATGATTTTTACACCAAGACACAAATAACCACGAAGCGCACCACCTAGACCTCGTCATCGGCTACCCTGGCTACCTAGTTACTGTTACTGCTCCGGAACCTGTCCGGAACGCAGAGTATGCACCGGCAACATGATTATGTGAAAGCAATCCCCAAATGACTCTTGGCCGTATGCGGCTAAGTTCACGGTCCTTTCACTTTCAGATCAGCTGTTTTCATGATAATGTAGAAGGAAAAGCGTTGAAACATTTCGTTTCGTTTTATATAATAATTGATATACTCGTTAAAGTCATTATCTTATTATATATATAAAGTTTCTCTCCAAAATTTCTATTCTCAAACTACGTTTTCCAACAGAAATTGTTACCGCGCCAATTGATATATACATTTATAGTCACCTTCTGCAGCCAATTTCACGGTCCTACCACATTTCGGGCTGAAGAAAAAATACGTGATTTCAGCATTTTTGGATTATATACTCATATATTATTAAAATAAGCAGCTTTTTTACTAATATTTTTGTTGGAAATCATAGTTTAGCAAGGTGTGTAACAAGGGAGGAAATGGCTTCTTCTAGCGAGGATGATGTTTGAGCACAAATGGCTACATCATCCTTGCTAGAAAATGCTAATTTTTCCCCCTAGTTGCACAATGTACTATAAACTATCGATGAACTTCACACCTAGAAGTTCCCCAGTCGTGTAATTAAGACATTTTTGCACTTGTAGTGAAAAATAATATTTGATAATTTCACCTCCCCCATATATATCGAACATAATACATAATAAGGCAAGCTAAGGCGAGTCAAAACTAAAGCTCTAAAATTTCTTAATGCAGCAGTAGAAAAATATTACCATTAGTGATAAAATTACATGGATGATTAAAACAAAGTTAGAGATTATAATTTACTTGAAAATCGGAATAAAAGATATCATAAACTTTGAGTGTTTATTTAATAACATGTAGCTCCGTTAATGACTTCTTTTTTTATAATAACCTATCTTTTTGTTTTGTTTTAGGTGAGTACACTTTATCAATATCAAGTAAGATAAATAAGTAAATTACCTATGCGTAAGTAGAAACAACTAATTAAAATAATGTTCGATTAATGCAATATATGTATATAAAAATGATTAGCGCTCTTTGAAATTTAAATAAAAATATAAATTTTTAAATTAAAACTGAATTTATACTTATGTCTGATAATAGTTGCAAATAGAAGATTCTGTCCTGAAACTTACCTAAAACAGATAACAAAAATAATTAAATAATAATTAAAGCCGAAGATGTATAAATAATCAATTTTTTCATAAAAAATTATCTATAATTTGTATCACAGATGTACATAAATATTACGAAATTAAATAGGAAAACTAATTCTGTTAACTGCAAAACGTCTGGTCGAGTGAGCAATATTATATTTCGTATTCAATCCACAAAATACAATCTTTCGCTTAACCGGTTCAAAAGACGTACCTCAAGTCAAAAATGTGAAAAATACTTACTTTCAAATATTTTGTTTAATAAGTTGTATTATAGCTCGTTATTCTGACTCACACATCAGAGTTCAAGTGAAAGGTACAAGGGCCCATATAAAAATGGTGTTCGAGTTGGATTTAGCTAAAAAAACGTGTCATTGAAGTGTACCCGATTGAAATAATAACGTTATTTTATGACGTCATTAATGACGTTATTAAATGTTATTTGAGGCTACCAAGACATATTAGCCCCCATTTTCTGTACTACCATCTCGATGGTAGCACCTATATAGGCAACCATTTTATCATTTTTAAAGTATTTAAGAGTATAAGTATTTAAAAGTACAGCCTGTTTAAAATAATGATGTCATAAATGACGGCATAAAAGATTCCGATTTGTAGCCTCAAGTAACGTCATTTAATAATGTCATTTAACGACATTTAATAATGTCATTTAACGTAATTTAATAATGTCATTTAATAACGTCATTTAATGACGTCATAATTTTCTACAATACAGTTTCAGGGTACATTATTCAATTAAATAGGGGACTAACCATTAATGTGTTCCTATTCCTGGTTCTCAGAGAGAGAAGGTGAGGGAGGGAGGAAACAAAATGGCGTTCTGTTCCAACGTAATTAGTTTGGTGGCGAAATTCTGTTAGGTATGGCGGGGACCTTTTGTCCTTAAGGGCGGCAGTGTGTATCCGCGGATCGCGTAGCTCTTGGCAGCGGAGCACTTCTTTCCTCTCGTGGCGTCGATTAGACTAGGGGAATCTTTGGAGGCAGACTCCTAGTGAAAAAAGCAGATGACATGATACCCGCTCTCCCATAGTCCCTTGCCCACGATTTTCCCCCACTCCGCGCACGCGTCGAAGCAGAATGCCACAAGCCTATAAAAGGCGGCCGCACTCTCGCTCGCGGACCAGTTGTCTCCCGGCCTCCGCCCAGCGCAGACCTCTCCCGCTCTCGCACTCGGCTAGCGAGTCAAGACGCCATCTACCCGGACGGTCAGCCTAGGACTGAGATTGAGAAGAATAAACGCCGTATCTTCACGCTACATCGACTTTGGGCTCTCTTCACTATAACCTTCTCCTACAACGCAGCGAAGGAGCATCGAGTCCCCGGGGCTCTCTCTGAGGTCCGCGCTCCCGGGATATAACTAATCTATAACACCGACCAACGCATGGAGCAGCCAGTCTCCCTCGAGTAGTCGAGCGAGAAGGACCGCCGGACGCGACTACGTCTCACGGACAATCCTCTCTTTCTCTCTGCTCGCTACAGTCGCGGACTCGCCGCATACAACTCGGACGCGCCCGTAAAGTGAGCAGTCTCTCGCAGGCAATCGTGCGAGCCGGACGACCGGACGAAGCCTTGGCTCCCGGACACGGCCTCCATCACCGCCCTGTATCTCCCCTCCTCAACCTCGAACGCAAGCCAGTCCTCGTGACTGCAGATCGAGCCGAGTGAGAGCCGGTTGAAATATCCCGGCACGAGCTCGGCAAAGGCTCAACTAGACGCGCCACGGCTGAACGATCAGGATCCCACCGAAACGCTTCCCGGTTGACTTGTCCTGGGAAGCCGACTAAGAGGTCCCTGGCAACTTCCAGTCGCGTCTCAAGGCTAGAGGACGCTAGTTGGCCTTAACGAGGGAGGGAGAAGTACATGGGTCGTGTGAGAACCGAGGACCAACGGCGGGCCCGCAACCAACGGCGTAAGATGAAGAAGAGCGTCTCCGCCAAGCCCGTCGCTGCACAGTCCGACAGTGCACCGGTCCTCTCCACATCTATCATCGACGCTGACAAGCCCGACGTCTCTACCAAGCCCGCCAGGCTCGTCATTCTACACGACATCCGGACGCTCGAGGAATTCAACCCCGAGCGATTCAAGAAGCTCGTTGTGCACAAGAGACGACGACCCGTCGTGCTCGCAAACTCCGAGAGCGCCCCCGTTTCCGTACGCCGGAACCCGCCAAGGAACATCGAGTTGCGGCTGACCAACGAAGAAGAGCTCTTCGAGCTTCGGCCATCCGAGGAAGAACAGTCACACCGCGACGCAGAGAGGGAGGTCGCTTTACGGAAACCGACGTGTCCTCGCCCGCTCCACGCTCCTCCGGTTAGCAATACCTTACACCAGCGCAAGGACCTGTTCCGCCTGCAGGAGCTCCGGGACCCCCGGCGCCTAAGCGCTGCCCAACGACGCGCACAGCAGGCTCGCGCCATCATCGCCGAGAAGAAGGCCCAGCTGCATACGACTGCGGAGAATCATAGGAGCCGCTCAAGGAGCCGTCTCCTTTCCATCAAGGATCTGCTCAAGCGGCCTCGTCACCGTTCGCCACAGCGAGCCCTCAAGCCTCCTCCTTTTCTTCCTTCTCCCCGCCAAGGACTCTGAGGAGATCCGGGGAAAGGAACAGACAATCAGCTGATTATTAGATGATAATCAGCTGATAATCTGCTGATAATCATGCCAAATCGTCAGCTGATTATCATGTGACAATCATCAAAAAATTTGTATCCTTGAACATTTTTATTCTTAATTGTTTCGAATTATTAAAATTCATAAAATTCACATAATGAGGACCTAATTAGGCGTTACCATCCGGATGATAACATCAAAATTCTGGTTGGGAACTCCAAAATTTTTATTTTACAAAATTAAAAAATTTTTGTATGAATTTTATGAATTTTAATAATTCTAAACAACTAAGAATAAAAATGTTTAAGGTTATAAATTTTTGGATAATTATCACCTGATAATCAGCTGATTATCATTAACATTTTTATCTCATATAAACGCATATTTATAACTATCAGCTTTAATACAAATATTAAGCTGATATCACCTGATAATCAGCTGATGTTTTGGCATGATTATCATTAGATTATCAGCTGATTATCGTCTAATAATCAGCTGATTGTCATCTGCCATTTTTCAGTAGGGAAATTACTAATTACTAAATTACCCCATGAACTGCAAGTTTCAATACGTCGGCACATAGGAGGAAGGCGAGCGGAGGCGAGGAGTAAATCTATTAAACCCACCCCACCTACCCCACGCACAGCACGGCAAGGAATATACCTCGGCAACGGACTTGAGGCAATTTATGACAAGTCTCGTAAATTTGAGCTAAAAACCCGTTAAACTTTCTACCAGGGTTACCTCCGCTTGCCTTCCTCTTATACGCCGAGGTATTGAAACTCGCTGTGCGTCGGGTAGGTGGGTTTAGGTATGTGGTTTTAGATTTACTCCTCCCCTCCGCTGGCCTTTCTCCAATGAAAAAGGTATTTTCCTGTTCCTTCATTGTACCTTTCTTCCTTCATGCAAAAACCTTAAATGAATGGCATTTCCTGTATCAATAAAGCTTCAAATAGTATATTGCGATACTAGTTAGTTCACTCGATAAAGTAAGTTCATCCTCGTGGAGACGATAGCGCTCGAGCGAAGCGAGGGTGATAAGTCCCCACGAGGGTGAAATCCCTTTACCCCCCTAGTATCGTACGATATTTTATGAAACAACGTGCATAAACGGAGATTTAGCAAGTGCATTTTTGCTCGAGCGTGCATAAAATCAAGGTTTACGCACGACGTGTCATAAAATTTAATTTTTGAATAAATATAATTGTTTAAACGATCAATTTTACAATTCTGCATTAGATTCGTGATCAGTGACCCCAAGAACCTTAAATAAAAGTAATTTTATGCATCAAAGCTTTAGAATGTTCAACATTTAAAAATTTATTTAAACAATGACATTTTAACATTCGATTATACAATACTGACATCAGATTTGTGATCAGCGCCTCCAAAAACCTTATAAACAATGCATTTCCTGAATCAAAGATAAAAAAGGTCAATTTTGCAATAATTTAGTTAAAGAAAGTTGTTTAATAGCAATTTTACAATTCTGGATGTCTTAAGTCTATTTGATTCACTACCTCTCTTTCACAATGCAGCGTAATAATAGCATTGGCAGTTCCTGAGCCCCTGATCGACAAATGAGTTGACAAAATGTTAGAAAAGAAAATTATATGTCTTCGTTACCCGGTCTATCTACTTATTTAGTACTAGTTTGGTCTTAAAAAAAACATGTCGTCGATATCCAGTCTAAGAATTAAAACAAAATTGTTCTGCTAAAATACTTACAACGCATGGAATGAAAGTCTTAACTCTATTCTATCGTCTCCTTCTTTTTTTAATGCGGCGTAATAAGCGATTTTTTTTCTTTTTCCCTGATCGACAGGCTAGCGAAGAAACGGTTAGAAAAAAATGGTGTGTCTCCGTTATCCGTCCCATTTACTTCAAAAATACTATTTCGGCTTGTAGAGTAACATGTCGTCGATATCCGGTTCAACAAAATTAAAAAATATTCCGCTGAAAAACGTTCAGAACTTAAAACGAATGTCTTAATTCTACTCTGCTATCTTCCTGTCTTTGTTTTAGTCTCTCTCTCTCCCCCATAATACTGCGGAATAATTGCATTAGCAGTACCTCAGCCCCTGCAGATCGACAAGCTAGTGAACAAAGGGTTAGATAATGTGGTGTACGCGGGTCGCCTATCTCACCGAACGCGAGCAAGAGTGTGTGTGAGTGTGATAAGGGGGTATCAGAGCGAGCTAGTCAGAAGGCACTTGGCAGCGACACTGTAAGCCACGCAGCCTAAGGAACCCGAATGAAGAGTCTCAGTGCACTTGTGTCGTCATAATTACCCAGCTCCTGGATCCCACTCCAACGTAGAACCCACAGTACACTACTCCGCAATAGCACGGAAACGTAACAGAAAAGAAGCTGATGTGTCTTCATTATCCGGCCTATCTACCTATCTAGTTTAAGTTTGGTCTTAAATGTAACATGTCGCCGATAGCCGGTCTAACAGAAATAAAGAGTATTCTGACGGAAATATCACGAAAATAGGAATATTATATAAAAATTATTATTGTTGGTGGCCACAAAAACCACCTAACATATGCTACGGATAGGCGTGTCATAGATGCGGATTTATGCCATACAGTGCAATA
>JAZHPH010001230.1:0-12246 GCA_037356405.1 Nasonia oneida | reverse complement strand
AGAGAGAGAGAGAGAGAGAGAGAGAGAGAGAGAGAACGAGAGAGCGAGCGCGTCTCCGGTGATGCCGCCGCTCGCCGCAAAGCGGCAGCAGACCGCATGCATTACCGGACTCCTGCTCTCTTCTTGCCACCGTTTAATCGATCTCGTTCGTAAATTAAAGCCGAGGCTACCACCACTGCGGCGGTTTCTTAGCTCTCCTCTCTCCCTTCTTTCCTCTCACTCTCTCTCGAATATTATATTATCCAAAGCCGGTATATATATATATATATATATATATATATATATATATATATATATATATATATATATATATATATATTAGGGTGTATCGAATTTTTGTACGCACTTTGGTGACTTGTAATAGTGCGGAAATTTTAGTAGTTATATCAAATAGAACGTCTGTAAAAGTTAGGCGCATAAAGTCAATTGCTTCCGCTCTGTCCAAAGTCAAAAAGTCCAAAATTACCACATTTACGTTTGAAAAAAATTTTTTTCGATTCTTCAAACAAATTTAAGAAAAAAATGTTTTAATACATTTTTTTTTGTAAAATGCATTCCTTTTTGTTGATAAATTATTGAAGTTTTAGAAATTAAGGTTGAAAATATTGAATTCAACACTTCAATGATTTTTCAACAAGAAGGAATGCATTTTACAAGAAAATGTATAAGAACAATTTTCTCTCAAATTTGTATGAAGAATCGAAAACAAAATTTTTCAAACGTAAATGTGGTAATTTTGAAAAATTTATCATTTTTGGCGACCTTAGACAGAACGGAAGCAATTTACCTTATGCACCCAAATTCTAGGGACGTTCTATTTGATATAAGTACTAAAATTTCCGCACTATGACAAGTTGCCAAATTGTGTACAAAAAATTCGATACGCCCTAATATATATATATATATATATATATATATATATATTGAATTCCTCAGATCCAAGTAGAATTTTAACTCCAAGCGAGGACTCGGAGTTATCTGATATTTGAAAAAAAAAGAAAAAAGAAAAAAAAATGTTTATGGCTAATAATACTACCAATCCAAATAACTCTCGTCTCAAAATTTTATACTGGAACGCTCGCAGTATTAGGCAACGTAAACATGAACTTCAATCGATACTGAAGGATATAGATGTATTCGTTTCTGTAGAAAGTTGGCTAAAATCTAATGATCGGCTAAAAACTCCAGGCTTTATTTCAACAAGAGAAGACAGACGCGACATACAAGGTGGAGGCATACTATTTTTGGTCCGCAAAAAATTAGTCGTTACCATCTTGAACCAAATCACTAAACAAACGAACGATTTAGATATCGCCGGCATACGTATTGAAAATTCTAATCCAGTCCTTGACATTGTCGCCTGCTACAAGATTCCGGGAAATACTCTCTCTCAAACGGAATGGAATGACATTCTCGCATGCTCTTCTCATAATGAAAATACAGTCCTATTAGGCGATTTCAACGCTCATAATGTTAAGTGGAATTGTAAAAAGACGATCCAAATGGAGATAGGTTAGACCACAGTATCGAAATAAAAAATATGTTCCTACACAATCCGTCCACCTATACACACATCGACACTCGAAATAATAACAAATCTAACATTGATCTCGCCCTTTCAACAATTTCTATAGCAGATAAAATCAATATCGAGGTATACGACGAAACCTTTGGCTCAGATCACTATCCAATTTTACTGGATATCGATGCGACGTATAATTGCTACCAGCGCAAATCCTTTAAAATAAGCTCTTTCAAAACCAACTGGGATCTCTTTAATACAATTCTGATAAATAAATTTAATAGCTTTTTTACACACGATTACGAACAAATGTCACCGCCAGAAAAATATGAACTCTTTGTAAACTCGATCGCAGATGCAGTCAAATAAAAAGTATGTCAAAAACCCCGTTCCATGGTGGGACTCCGATTGCAACAAAGAAAAACGGTTGAGAAAGGCAGCATTTAAAAAGTGGGACAACTCTAAAAATTGGAACGACCTTATCGAATATAAAAAGAATTGTGCCCTTGCTAAAAAACTATTCAAAATGAAAAAAAAAAGAATACTTCAAGAATTTCGCGTCTACGATCAGCTTTCGTACAAACAAAAAATACGTTTGGAGCACTTGCAAGATTTTAAAAAATAGTCAAGTTAAAATTAAAACCCCAAGCCTAGCTGATAGAAGTGCATATACAGACAAATGCATCGCTTGTACAGAGAAAATCTCCCCTCCATGGGTTCCCTCTAACCTATACTGGCTCCCATTGAGCAAAACATAACTTCCTAGATAACTACTTTACTTTCGCAGAACTCAACAAAGCCTTAAGCGGTATTAAACCTAAAGCTTCCCCAGGTCTAGACGGTATTGATAATCAAATTATACTCAATCTCCCGATTAATTATAAACTTTTACTACTTGACATCTTCAATGAAATGTATCAACCTAGTCAATTTTCTACAGCCTGGAAACATTATTACATACATTTAATAAATAAATCCGACGGTAGTTCAGTTAGGCCCATCGCTCTCAGATCATGTATGTGCAAACTTTTTGAAATCCTAATTAAAACTCGCTTGCAATGGTGGCTTGAACATAATAAGTTACTCCCCTAAGAACAAAATGGATTCCGTAAAGGAAAGTCATGTTATGACAACTTAGCATGTCTCACAGTTGACATAGACACAGCCTTCGCGAATAAAAATGTAGTACTCGCAGCCTTTCTTGATGTATCAGACGCCTTCAACAATGTTAGCTGACATAAATTGCTCTACACAATTGATTAAACTTGTAAAATTTTTAACACACGAAATATTCATCCACACTAGCGTACAAGGCCACGAAGTAAAAAAAGTTTGCAAAGGAGCCCCACAGGGAGGGGTTCTTAGCCCACTCTTGTACCTAATATACGTTGCGAACATCTCAAAAACCATTCCAAAAGAAGCAACGATTTTACAATTTGCGAATGATATTGTCATTTATTTGAAAGACCTGTCTGGTTTAGAAGCGTCAAGAATTCTAGAAAAATCCATAAGTAGACTAAATTCGAACTTACTAGATATCGGTCTAGAACTCTCACCAGCAAATACTGCACTAATTCACTTCAATAAGAAAAAAGTTAAACCTGGTAGCATCGAGATAAATGTGAACAATCACATCGTCAAATCAAAGGAAACTGTAAAATTTCTTGGTCTCATATTTGACTACCAAATGACATTTATTCCACACGTAAATCAAGTATTGACAAAGTGCAATTCAGCTCTTAATATTATTAGATTCCTATGCGGAACTTGGTGGGGAGCGGACCCGTCGACTCTAATTACTATTTATAAAAGCTACGTGCGTTCGTTAATTGAATATGCCAGTTTCATTTACTACCCTAAGCTCAAAAAATATGCACACAAAATCGAGCAAATCCAATATGCAGCGATAAGAACCGCTCTATGGTATATAAAAAGCCCACCAACAAATGTTTTAATAGCAGAATCCAAACTGATATTCATTAACGAACGAGCGAAAATCTTAGGCTGTAAATTCCTCGCAAAAACAATGTCATACAGAAAAAACAAAATGCGTGAACAACTAAGCTACTTCCAGCGAAATAGGAAAAAAAGAGAAAGACTCCTTTATGAATGTATAGACCTAATTTCGAGTTTAGAAGACGGCATAGAACAACAAGACACACCTCCTGTTTACCATTTCGACTTCAGCACTAATTTAACCTCTATCCCCTTTGATACTAAAATAGGTAAATCCTTACGCTTAGCAAAATATCCCAATTCAGTTCTTAATGCATCTCTAGCAACACAAAATACAATAAATATATTTACTGACGGCAGTAAGATTCCAGGTAACAAACACGTTGGAGCTGCATGTGTAGTGCCCTCTCTAAACATCGAAATTAGTAAGTCTATTAACAACGAAGTTTCTATATTCACAGCAGAATGTGCGGCATTAAACCAAGCCATGGACCTCGCGCTTCAATACGGAAACCACGACATTAGAATTTTTACTGATTCCTTAAGCGTCCTACAAAATCTCAAATCAACGAAAGACTCTGTCACTATCAATCGATACATTCTATCCATAAAACAAAAATACGTAGAATTTAGAAAGACGAATAAGGAATCAAAACTGAACTTCTTCTGGGTTCCGTCGCATATAGGTATTCTCAGCAATGAAAAAGCCGACGAAATAGCTAAAAAAGCTACCGAAAGAAATTAACCTAACGTTCCTTGCGTCCCGTGTACTGACCTTCACGAAAAATTCAAAAGACTAGCTCAATCTCAATCAAATGACATTATTAAAAAACACATGTTTGAAAAAGGCACACTCTACTTCAAATTGTATTGCAGTGAAAAAACAAAACCTTGGTTCCACCAAAAAAAATTATCTAGAGAGTTTATTGTCTCAATTAACCGCGTCAGAGCAAACCACATGGCTGAATCGTTATCTAAAATTAATGTTGTTGATTCTTCGCTATGCCCCTGTAATCAGGCAAACGAAAATATCAACCATGTGCTATGGCAATGCAATTTGTACGAAACTCAGCGACCAAAACTATTAAAAAAGCTTAAAAGACTAGGTTTGCATCCGCCCCTTTGCGTTGAAACACTAATTACTGCTCCACATATAGAAGAATGTAATCTAAAATTATAAAAAAAACACACGTCAATTATGTTCATACAAGAAAAAAAAACTAATTTAGAAATGTAAAGCAGAAATAATCCTCAGGGTCCCACTCTGCACAGGTTTGAAATGCTTAATAAAGAAAAAAAAAAGTTCCAACATTAGTTCGTTCAGATCATGGAACAGAGAACAGTATTATAGAAAACGTTCATCAAGTATTGAGGTTTAAACACCTAGATGAATTATCTGGTATTAAGAGTTTCGTTAAAGGAAAGAACACAGCAAATCAGAGGATAGAAAGTTTTTGGGGAAGGCAGAAACGTCATGGATTGAATTTTTGGATTCTATTTTTCAAGGATATGGTGGATAGTGGTCATTTTGATAGAGCAGATCCGATGCAAGTAGAAAGCTTGAGGTTTTGTTTTGGGCCCTTAATTCAATACGATCTTGATGTAATGAGAAAGGAGTGGAATCGCCATTCTTTAAGAAAGCAGAAAATAGCAGATATTCAATCTGGAAAACCAAAATATTTATATTATGTGCCTGAAAAAAATGGAGCAAAGAATTACGGCCTTCCTGTCAAAGAAGCTGCAGTTGAAAATGCCTTGGAGAATTTCAGTGAGAAACTAAAGTACTGCAACAAATTTTTTTTTCAATTGATTGATGAAGTATTACCAAATGTAACAACTCCAAAGAATGTACGAGAAGCTACATTTTTGTATCACAGAATACAAGACGAATTGAAAAAGTACAATTAATATTAAAAATGATTTTCTGTAAATACACGTTGATTAAAAATATAAAAACTGATTTTTAGTACACTATTAATGTATGGATAGAAAACTATTGTTAGTTGAAATAAGTGTAAATAAATTGAGGTGTATCATGAACAATTGTTTTTATCAAATCATTTTACAAACATATTTTTTAAATACAAAAAATTATATACATATATATATATATATATATATATGTATATAATTTTTTATATACATATATACAAAAAATTATATACATATATATATATATATATATATATATATATATATATATCCAACTCACAGCTGATTAAACATATCTTCTGAAATCTTTTGAAAAAGAAGACTACAACACTTTTTCTAATCTATTTTTTATAAACTTAAATAAGTTTCTAAACTTTGGTCTTGATATAACCTTATCTTGATTGCTAGTCTATCAATCATTTTATATTATTTTAAGGTCAACAACATTAAACAATGATAAAGAAATAGAAAAGATAAAACGTAAGTAACACATTGAAGGAACTTGTAAAAGCCTTTTTTCTAGAAAATTAAACGTGATTACTTTGAACTTCTTATACAACGTGCAATCAATTTTGATAAAATCTTATTGTTTGTATATAAATATCGTTAAGTACTGATACGATTTCTACAGCTGATGGACGACTTGTACGTTCATATACAAAATATCTTTGTATAATATCTTTGTACTCGTTAGGAACTTGTCTGTATGTCAGGTAATGTATTGTTTTCTTAATGCACGTATTAATTCATCTTCGGATTCTACATCCCAAATCACATCTTCTTTGTATATTTCAAGAATGGTGCAGGCTAGTGACCATATATGACTTTTTTCTGTTGCGTCTTTTTTATATAAAATAATTTCTGGTGCCATGTACATTTTCGTTCCCATTACTTTATAATTACAGGTACTTTGTAATGTTGTCATCATTATAGAAAACTTGCTGAGTCCGAAATCACAGAGTTTTACTTTGCCACTTAGACTAATGAGAACATTCTCTGACTTAATATTTTTATGAATAATTGGATTTGACTGTCTATGGAGGTAATCGACTGCAGTACCTAATTGTAAGAAAATGGAATCTTTTCGTTCCTTATTAAACACATACTCTTTTTTTAAATCATCATCAAAAATGAATTCGTGCAAATTTTTGCCATCAAAATATTCTATTATATGCTTTTAAACATGCTTTTGCTCTTTGCAATATGCCATCAACTGAATGAGATTATCGTGTTTTATTTTCCTTAAAACACTTATTTCTCTGACAATCAGTTTTTTATATCTTGGATAAAATTTTTGCATTACTAAATTTTCCCTTAAAAAAAAATCTTGCTGTAGTCCCAGCACCAATAAAGGTCTCAATTGTAAACTCTGACCTTTGCACTTCAGATACAGTCGAATTTTCTAAAATTTTCGCTTTGATTACAATCTTTTTGAACTCCAAAATTCCCTTTCTTTTTGCAAGTAACAGAACAGTACCACTCCGTATCAATATTAGATTTAGGTATTTGCAACAAAAATCCCATTTTCGATTTTTATGCATCACATTATTGCAATGCCACGTAAATTCTGGTTTGCAGTCTTGTAAACAAGTTGGAATTACACCTATTCCTAAATATGCATTGTATGACCCTAATGTATCATCAATATCATACGCTATAGTATGTGCTTCAACTTTCTCTAATTGCGGAAAGGTATAAGTCCTGCAGAAACGTGAGGGTTCAATTATATCATACTTCGTTAATAAAACCCCATGCTGATTAATGGCAACTTTACTTATGTCATATCCATTATCAACAGGGTCGAAATTCTCCTTATCCACATTATAAAAAACGTTAAAATTTTGAAAGTCATTATAAAAAATACTTAATTTATCCTGGTCTGAAAACAATTTCTCTTTAGTATACTTTGATGTAGATACAACAACATAATGTACATCGACTACTCTGAAATTCCTTTCAAAAATTTTGGTCGTGGCTAGATTACTTATCTGCATTGGTACTGTTTTTTCCAAATTCGGAATTGAAATCTGTAAAACATTCTTATACTCATTTTTTGTAAATCTCCAACTTCTGAGAATTCTATCATTATTTTTGGTCTCCGTATAATTACTAAGTTGAAGCAAAGCCTCTAAAGCCACTGAAGTATCATCTTTGACCGATGATGTACCAATATCAGCAGTTTGCAAGTTACAACTATTTTCTTTTTGTACTATTCTGCTGGCCTGAGAATTAAGCACATTAGAATTCTCAATATCAAACGGTTTTGATTGCGCACTCTCTACATAAGCTGTGGTACTGTCGTTCACAGTATTACTAATGTTGGCTAAAACCTTTCTTTTTTTTCGAGAGAATATCATCTTCGGATCTGTCACTTGAATTATCCTCTTATATCTTTTCATTTTTCCATAATTCATCTAATTTTTCAGAAAAATCTTCATTTTCTGAACTGAATAAATATAAATTAATCCTTCCATGAATATTCTTATACGTTAGATAGTCCCATAATCCGCATTCTGTTCCATTTGCCAAATTAAATTCTGGAATGATCAAGCCATTAAAAAATTCTAATTGAACTTTAGTATTTTCTAATGTAAATTTTGCTACTTGATCATTGGAGTACTCTTCGATACCTAATTTGATTATATCGCTAACCGTAAATACTTTGGAGAGATCTAATGTTTCTCTTAAATTTTCATTTTTAATATTTTTTTTTTTTTGTAAATACTTCTTCTGACCAATTTTTCTGTGTTTCCATCCTATGTTTACGTACTTAAGTTTAGGTGCAGAACATGACTTTTCTTGCTTTTGTGCTTTTCTCAAGTCAGAAATCTATAAATAAAATCAATTATCAAGTATGAAAACTATGTAAGATATTGCAAAATTGTACGAGTATGAAATACTTAAATATATCGAACACATGTATACCTTAGATCTTCCATCTTTAGCTACATGTACTTTGTTAAGTTTTGACATAATTGGAGGCACATCCCCAACATCTTTACCTTCAATCACTTTTCTGTAAAAAATGATTCGGTTTAATTTTGCTGAATCAGCAGCTTTCACAACGCTTGAGGATTCGTTTGCGTTACTGCTACTGCTGATAACGTTACTAGCATCACTACTTCTTTGTTGAACTGGAAGAAAAGAAAAATTGAATTTGTAAAAGATAAATTGGACTTGAAGTAGATATTTTGATTTAATAAAGAGTCTAACTAACATTTAGCCCAACGTTCTGTGTATGTACGTATCTGTGGTATTATGCACTGAGAGAAAAGAATCCTTTTCGCAAAGGATTCGCGACTTAACCACAGCTTATTTTTCATGTATTTGTTGCAAACGAAAATTTCTTCATAGTAAGAGAAGAATTATTAACTATTAAGGATTTAGGAATTTTTGAGCTATTGTGGCGCACTGTCGGTAAAAACTTATCGACCGAGTGCAGCAACAGCGCGACTCGTCGGCACGCGACTACGCGAGGCGTCGAAACGTGTTGGCTGCAATCGGAGACCCGTATATGCGTTTATACTATTAGTTACGAAAATTAAAAAATCTGCAAACCTAACTGTTAAGACGCTTTGATTTATTCATATTTCAATCCAATTTTCTTAACAGTTAAGAATTCTTCTTTGTGTCAAGGATTCTTTTCTCTGAGTGTGGACATCTGCCCATTATTTATTTTCAATTTATGGCATCTTCCTGTTTGATTAGTCCACACTAGACCATTCGCATTTGGAAAGTATGTTGTCAAACATTCTACAGTCAGAGTATTATTCTCTATAGGCAGTATCATGGGTGGATCAGTGCCACTAAGGACTGTGATTGAGTCCTCTTCATTAAACTGTTTAGACTCTGACATCTCTGTAATGTGATTTAATTATATTTGTCTTAAAATAATTGATTATTTAGTTTATAATCATATTAAGAATAAAATTCATACTATTTTTGCTTTAATAAACTTTGATCATTTATGATTTTTTATAAAAGAAAAGTTTATCAAAACTTACAAACCATATTGTTCCGAAAACTTGTAGAATCTAGAGAACACCGGTTTCAGGTTAGGATGCTATATTCCGCGAGCATCATCGAGCATGTTTACAAGCGGCAACGATTACTTATCGAGTTCGAGGAATTCCTTCTTCACTGTCACAACTGTAACTAAAATGCCTACCTACAGATGCCGTGACCGGGCTTCCGTGTCTATGTCATCACCTACAACTTATATAAATATTAATGAAAACAATCGTTCTTGTTTAGTTGGCTTTCAAGCATTGCCAGAGTGACATCTTAAGTAATCCAAATATAAGGTTGACAATTAGTATTAAATAATCATTTTATTTGACTGTTTAAATAATGGGAATACTGAATTTTCACTTTAATAGATATACAATCTTAACAACGCTGTTTATAAAGGAGAATTTTCTAATTATTTAAAAAATGTCTACGTAACTTAAGTGATTCTGATTTAATACAACTAACTTTTAGAAGTACTTATAATGTACTGTCGAACGAAGGTCTTTCTAGTTTAACAATAACGTTTGTACATAATCATCAAGGCAAAAAATGTATCATTTCAGATAATTAATCAATTTGATAAGATTGTATAGTAATGAGTTGACAGATTATTGCGCGTGCGAGCTCACAATATTAAATAAGTCAACATTTTTATTCAGGAAAATGTATCGTTGGGCTGGAAAAGTAGCTGTTATTACTGGAGCTTCCTCAGGGATTGGTTTGGCAACCGCTAAAGCTTTGGTGAATCATGGTTTAATTGTTGTTGGTCTTGCAAGAAGGAAGTCAAAAATGGAGGTATTAATCATCAAAATTCCAATATATATTTTCAAGACTAAAACATACATGTGATAAGATTTGTTCACAAACCATAAATATCTTTAGAGTGATATGAAAGACGCAAAAGGAAATGGCCGATTTTACCCATTGGAATGTGATATAAGCAATGAGAAACAAATTGATGAAGCTTTTGCATGGGTAAAGAAAAATCTCAAATCTGTTCATATTCTCATAAACAACGCTGGGATACAGAGAGCTGGAAAAGTCACCGGTTCGTACAAAGAATAATATAGCCAAAACAGATTGAATTTGAATCATGTTTATTAATTATTTAAATTCATGTTACAGATCTTAGCTTCACTGAATTAAAGCAAATTGTTGATATTAATTTCATCGGATTATTGTACTGTTCAAAGATAGCAACTACTATAATGAAAGAAGGTGGCGAAGAATCACATATTATTATGATCAACAGGTATGCATGCTATTTCAAAAATGAATTCGAATCATAACGTTATAAAATAATTGTCACTAAAATACTGTTATTTATTTATTTTTCGTTTACAGTGTGGTTGGTCATCGTCTAAGTCAGATTCCGTCAGAACATTCTACTAACATTTATCCAGCAACAAAGTTTGCTGTAAGAGCTCTAGCAAACATTTTGGAAAAAGAATCGTATGGTGGAAACATTCGAGTGACGGTAATATGATTGTTTTTTTTTCCAAATTTGTATGTTATATCATAACCTTCAGAAGACAAAAATAAGTTGAAACGTTTGACTATTCTCAATATTCCTCAGGATATTAGCCCAGGAGCCGTTAAAACAGAAATGACAGATAAGATAGCTGAGGACATTCCACAAATAAATCAGCTTGATTTCTTGGATGCCGAAGATATTGTCGACGCTATAGTTTATGTTCTCGGTACTCCACCACGAGTTCAGATCGAAGAGCTTGTAATCAAGCCTTTAAATGCTCCTTATTGATATTCAGCACACGAGAGCACTTCCGTAAAATTATAATAATATATTAACTATCATAATAATATATAACTATATAATAATATATAACTAGTCATACTTCTTACAAAATTTATAAATTGTTTGGTTTGTTCAATAAATTATTTTCGAAATAAAATCAATATTTAATTCCTCTGCAAGAACATTTTATAGCCATAGACAAGGAAGAAAAGCACCCATTGTAAGACGAGAAAGAGAAAAAACGGAAAGAAGGTAAACTCTCATGATTGATTAACTTCTTTTTCTTCTTGACGACGAGGACGAAGACGTCGAGAAACAGCTCTTCTCTCTTCCATTGTTTTTGCGCAACTCGTTAACCAACATGCATGCGAAGTTGCGAACCCGTCTATTTGTACGATATCTTCGTAACGCGCTAACTAACATGCCTACTTACAGATGTTGTGACCGGGCTTCCGTAATGATCGCTTATCCGCGGCAGCGCGCAGCTGTAGGATCATTTCGCGACGTCTTTAATCGTCTCATTTTCCGAAGCGGCTGTGTACAGCCACGCGCTCGCGGATGATGGAAAAAGTCGATGTATACGCGAAGGGCCGATAATTTAATTGACTTTAGCCGGGGATGAGAGAGAGAGAGAGAGAGAGAGGGTGGTTCATTGTGGAGATTAAAATTGGATTCGGCGTTAGAGACTGCTGTTCTTAATCTAATCAATATACGACAACTCGGCGGCGAGTGATTAAAAATAATAAAAGTAACGAAATCGATTCTAACTGACGAAAAAGGCAATTTTCTTCGATTCACCGCTCATATGTTCGTACGTGCGAAAGAGCTCAAAATCGTTTGTATGTGTATAATACGGTGGGCAGGTGGAATGCTGCAAGCGCGCGGTAATTTGGACCACCCAATCACCCGAGCGACTGATCATAATAGCATTTTGTTTTGGGGCTTTTTACCCGAGAGCTCTTAGCTTGATTAACCTCGTAGCATAAATAGAGCGACGTTAAATAAGGATAAAAAAAAGCTCTTCTCGCTCCTCTTATTCTCTCTCGTTGGTTTTGCGTTTATATATATA
>JAZHPH010001229.1:0-12258 GCA_037356405.1 Nasonia oneida | reverse complement strand
AAAAAAAATATCCATTTAACTCCAGAAGACAACCCTTCGGTTTCATCCACTCCAAGAAGTGCAGGTAAACGCAATAAATTTATTAAAGATGTTAATGATAAGATTTGGTATAAATTAATCTTATAAATTTAATATAAATTTATTTTATTATATAATTTTCAGAGTCCATTGCAACTATTGCTTCTTATTCCAGTACGATTCAAGACTTGATAATGCAAGCTAGTCCAAAGGTATCGCAACCTAGTTAAAAGGTATCTCAGTCTAGTCAATTAAATTCTAAGGAAAGTTCAACTTTTAACAAACATGACGAGCAAGAGAAAGCAGAAGAGGAAGTTCGGATTCCCTTATCTTATATTCTACAGGCAAGACCACTCTTTGATTTTTTGGTAAATATATTTGATATTTTCTTACACTACTTTATTTGGAAATAATTTAATTTTTGATGAAATAACTTTACATCTTTAGAGTCCAATCTTTCAGGCCAATTCAACCGATGTTCCACAAAAACATTCAGATGCTTCTATTAACAATGAAATACCTCATCAAACACGAGTCGACAACCAGCCTGGGAATTCTTTCAATGATACTGCTCTGAATGCACCTGATTTACTTTCATCGATTGAGGATGGAGGTACTTCGATAGAATTAAGAGTTACTTCTACACCTACAAGCTCATATACGCCAACGGAAACTGCATCAGTTCAAAAGAAGAAAGGTAGAGTACGTGGTAAAGCAGCTATCATCACTGAAGACTCATACAAAGAAAATTTGTTGGCTGAAAAGATCAAAAATATTAAAAAAGAAAAACCTGACAAGAAAAGCAGTGCATCGAAACCCCAGATTATATCAAATGTTGCTTTAGATCCAAGTCAGCACATTCAGCCTGCCAAGCGCAAGCAACCTGCTTCCAATGCACAAAGAAAAAGGCGTAATGCACTTACAGAAATAAACAGTAAATTACAAATTCAATCAGTTCCTGATTTAGTGACAGCGCAAGATCAACCTTACCAAATATCTCAAAATGCTGTGGTTTCTTTAGAAGATGGCACACTCGTATTGCCTATGGATTTTACAGCAGATTATTGCAATATTGTACCTATTCCAAACGTACAAAATTCAACTTTAAGTGCTAATTTAACAGACCAAAGTGTACAAATTTGTTATATTTAAATTTTGTTAAATGTAAAAAAAATTTGATAATTTAAATATGTTTGAGGTTTGAAATATTAAATATAAAATAAATTTGAATTTATTAACTAATAATTACGAAAACAAATTATTAAATACCCTTCATTTTTTAAATAAATGAAATATATAGGTATTTTGATTGACAAAAGTTGCGACGCGATAGCCAACCGTTTCATGTGACACTCATGCCCCATCAGTATGTCACTGCTGCCCCCTGGTGGGGCACGTAGAGCAGTTTTCGAGATTTTCATATTTGATTTTTCGTTAAGCAGTTAAACAATAAAATGATTTAAAAACTACCATATTTGATTCCTTACATACTTTTCTACATTCTGTATTTTTTTTTCAATGCCTCAGACTTTTTATATATTGCGTAATTATTATTGAAAGTTAGGGTGTCCGTGACGCCCCACCCTCCCCTATCGTCACACGGTAAATTTAAAAAATACGCTATACTTGACGAAGAAGGAAGTTATTATGCAACCGTCGTCTTTTTCAGTGGTAAATTTTATTTTTTATATGATTTTATTTGGATCTATATGGGTTGTTTTTTTTTATATTTATTTTTCAATTTCTATTTATAAATTTATGCAGATTCCTTGGAAGAATTGAATGACACAATAAATACGACTCGTCCCAACGTTCCACCTGAATCATTACTACACACAGCAACAGAGATGTCTGATGACGAACAAGTTACAAAGGAAAAACTAAAAAAACATGATAACAGTAAATTCTACTGAGGAAATTCTAAAGAAAAAATTAAAACAGTTAGAAGACAAAAGTACGGTAAGCAACGCATTTATTTTACTTTTTAATACAACTATTTCGCGAAAATGTGTATTTTATTTATTAGTTACAAATATCGCATTAATGAAACACCCTATGCTATTACATAAATCTTAAACATCAAGTTGCTATGCCATTCTTGATAAAGTATTTGTCCTTTCATCGCCTTTTAAAGGAAAAACTTTCTAGCGGGAAAGTTTTATTTAAATTTTTAATATATTAATTTAAGTTTTTAACACATTTGTTACAAGACCCATTGGTTTGCAGTATACACCATTCATAATGTACCCTTGATTGTATACGTGCTGTATTATGAATTTATACCAACCTATTAGTTACATTTTTTTATTTTTAATATACTGTATTTTATCCTTTTCTAAAAATAATTATTATTATGAATATTACTTTATAAATGTGAAAGTGCTTTAAAAGTCCCCCAATTTGGAATAAGGTACACCACTTAACAATAATGTCTCAATACAAAAAAATTTTGATAGAAATTTATACTTTTACGTGACCAATAATAATGGCGTTGGATAATAGTACTTTATTCTACTCCTGACTGAAAGGCTACTATTTGTCTCTGAAAAGCGGAGTCGACGCATTTTTTTATTCATTAAAAATAAAAATTTTGCCTCGCAAATTTTAATTTTGCCCCGATAATTTTACTTTTGCCCCACTGATTTTACTTTTGCCCTGCAAATTTTACTTTTGCCCCGGAAATTTTACTTTTGCCCCGCATACAGGTTTACGGGGAAAATATGTAACTTTTGCCTTGATTTTCAGTCGCAAAAAGTGACCATTTCGGTCGGGTGTGGAATAATAGTACATTGTACAACAAGGGGCGAAAATGGGCTTTTCCAAGCGAGGATGATGTTTGAGCACGAGTGGTAGTCGTATTTGAACATTTTGGCAAATTTGAACATTTTGGCAAATTTGAACATTTTGAAAAATTTTGAAAATTTTCCAAAATTTTGATATTTTGGAAATTGTTTCAACAGGTTTTAACGATTTAAAGCTTTAGTAAGGAGATGAACAAAAAAAAATGAATCGAGCGGACCGAAAATGGTCGTTTTCGCCTCTAGATTTCCGATTCTCCGATTATTGTAGGCTCGTTCTACCTATATAGGGGGCGAAAATGGATCAATTGATACATGTATTGTGATCAGGGACTCTCACTCTACTTTTTGTGTGACGCTCGGAAAACCCCATTTTCGGCACAGTTTATAGGCGCCGAAAATGGTCTTTTTTATGCACGTGTTATAAAAAATTATATTTTCGATGCGACAACTATTGTTTGCCATTGAATAAGAAAGGTTCAACAATTGTCTGTGCAGTATTAAAATTTAAATTGTCTGTGCATTTTTGCAGTATAACACATCGACAAATGACGAATATTCGCGGAAGCTTCAAAACTTGATATTTTGAATTCGCAGTTTGATTTCCTCGGCGCGCGTGGAGGTCGAAAGCCCTGAAAAATTGACTTGCAGAGGGATTCCATTTAAATTCTTAACTTCCCGCGCAATTAATGATATTTATCTTTCGATCAAACCCATGCCGCGGATCTCCCAATTATAATAGGGGCAAAGAAAAACAGGGAGAGCTCGGAGCTTTGCCACGTTGAAGTGGCAATAGAATTATTATGTATCAAGGATACACACGGAATGAAGGCGATTGTTGAAGTATGAAAGTTGTCATCCTAACGAAGCGAGGGTGGCAATGACAAGTGTCAAAAACTCCTTCTCGCCCGTGATGCGTACGATATATTTTGTCTAATACCTGCATCACAACTTTACATGCGCAATAGCATACTTTCAGCATTATAAGTATAAATATGCTAAGAAACGTTGTACGATTTTTCTCAGGAAATGGAGACACAATTATTTACCATATTATACTTTCATGTATTCACCAATAATCCAATCACTCTAAGAAAGCAGCGCACTAAATCAACTGTCAGCACTTTTAAATATATCTTATTTTTCATATTTGGATTTTATTCCACTCT
This sequence comes from Nasonia oneida, assembly GCA_037356405.1. Classification (NCBI taxonomy): domain Eukaryota; kingdom Metazoa; phylum Arthropoda; class Insecta; order Hymenoptera; family Pteromalidae; genus Nasonia; species Nasonia oneida. The sequence continues at coordinate 8,273 of JAZHPH010001229.1, read as the reverse complement.
CGACCGTGGCTACTTTTTCTCGTAAACCCGCAATTTTACTTTCGCCCCGCTAATGGGATTTACGGACAATTCGATCTAGTGTGGAACTGGACTGAGGTCACTTGTTGTCACTAAAAATAGGGCCAACGAGTTTTTTTATATTTTGAATTATTTGAAAATAAAAATTACTTTCGCCCCGCATATTTTACTTTCACCCCGCGAATAGAACTAGCTAAAAAAATATGCTATTTTTGTCCCTATTTTCAGGGGCGTAAAGTGTCTTTTGGGTCCGGGTGTAGAATACTTTTATTATTGCAATTTATACATTTATATTTCATCTATGTAAAGTTATATTACTTTCAATAATAAAAATGTCTTCTATTTTGACCTGTCTACGCGAGACTCTGATGAGCAAAAAAAAAGTAAGAAGCTTCAACTCTTTTACCTTTTTAAAAACTTTCAATTGATTTGGCCCATAGCGATTTTTCCCTACTTACACATTATTGACTCATCCAATTCTAATTTGCACCGATTGAAAAATTAACTGAATCATTTAAAAATGCTAACTTTTTACAGATATAATTTTTGCACATTTACTATCAAGTATCTCTGTTATATGAATTTAGTAAAAAATGGAGCCTAAAAAAGAAAAACATGCGTACAAGCTATACCATTCTTATAAATACAATAAAAATCATGCGTCACGATGGACAAGAAGACGATGGGAAAGCAAGATTAAAACATTCAATTCGAATGAAAGTATGTCTTAACTATTAATGATAAAAAATAGAAATTGTAGTTGTTTACGAAACTTCTATCGGGTAGATAATTACTAGATTTATTTTCATATATCTTAAGCTTAGTACCCTGGTAGAAAATTGACGAGTTGAACTAGTCAGTACACTAGCACATTGCGAGTTCCAAAGACGAATTGTTTCTCACAAATTTAAAAAAAAACTCGGCAACAACTCGGGAAGCCGAATTCGCATGCGCGCGCATATAACATAACCTTTTGAGGTTATTATGATGCAGTATAATAACGCCTATTCAATATAAGATAAAAATGATTTATTAATAAAGGCTTATATTTTTATTGATTATTTTTTAATTAAGTGATATCAAACATTATTTTACATGTTGGTTATGTTGGCTGGTGACTTAAGCTAAATTGGGAGCCATAGTCTTAGTAGTCGACATCCAAGTTCATTATTACTATTCCATCTGTGTTATATAAAAGCTAGATATCTAAATTTTTGTACAGATATTTTTTAAATTATTTAGAAATTAGTCGCCGTATCAGTTTTTACTTAAATGTCCTAGTTGGAATTGTCAGCTCGAGGGCTATGAGAAATTTTGGATTTGGCGGGTGACATTTCTTGTTAGGCTTGTTCTAGAGGATCTAATAACTGTAGCCACTTGAATTTCTAGTTTCTAGTGTATTTTTATATGTAGAAAGTTACAATAACTTTGCCTTTTTTCCCAATGCATTAATAAGAATTTTGACTTTTAATAGTTGCAAGTGGTTTTGATTACGATGACTGATTTTCAAATTTTGTTGCTGCTCTCATTCAGAAACTATCTTCAAACATCTCAGCGATGAATCCTAATTTTTACATGGATGTCCGGATCGAAATTAAAAGTATATCACTTGAGAACAATTTAACTTTAAATATTATTTCGTTATTGTAAAAGAAATGTGCATGCAAAATATCAGCTGTTTACGTATATTGGTTTCTGAATGACAGCAGCAACAAAATTTGAAAATCAGTCATCGTAATCAAAACCACTTGCAACTTTTAAAAGTCAAAATTCTTATTAATGCATTGGGATAAAAGGCAAAGTTATTATAACTTTCTACATATAAAAATACACTAGAAACCAGAAATATAAGTGGCTACAGTTATTAGATCCTCTGGAACAAGCCTAACAAGAAATGTTACCCGCCAAATCCAAAATTTGTCATAGCCCTCGAGCTGACAATTCCAACTAGGACATTTAAGTAAAAACTGATACGGCGACGGATTTCTAAATAGTTTAACAAATGTATGTACAAAAATTCAGATATCTTTAATACAACACAAATGGAATAGTAATACTGGACTTGGACATCAGCTACCAAGGGTAAGTTATAAAATTTTAATGTTACTTAATTAAAAATGACTGCATAAAAATGTAAGCATTCATTAATAAATATATTCAAATTAATGTTTAGTTAAATGTTTAATGCCTTTATTAATAAATAATTTCTATTTTATATTAAATGATATATTTTCTTGCACTAAATCATAACCTCAAATTTTAAATTCATATTGCTTGGCGGGTTGTTACCGAGTTTTCCACGGGTTAACGTCACCAGGTCACGGGGTAACTGGCGAAACGGTTCCGATAAATTCGCGTAATTTCTCTAACTCGGGTATTAATCGGCAATAACTCCTCAAGATTTCTACCAGGGTAGTAAGTTTTGTTACAAACATATTTTTGTGTGAATATTTTATTAGTCTTAGAATGTTACACCGTGCGTTTTTGAAAATTACAATAACTTACGTAACAACAATACTGGTTAGTTTTTGTTCCATTTTTTAAACCGAAAGATATTTATTATGATCATATTGCTTATTGTTTTTGCTTACTTTCCATTGCTTGCAAATGACATCTAATTAGTTACGTTTAGTACACATTTTGCTTCCTTTCTAAGGAAGCCTTGTAATAGTAATTTTTGGAGTTTGTGTAAAAACATGTAGGAAATATGTTTTGAGGCATTTTAAGTCGAAAAATAGTGTTTTTAGAAAATGTCCATTCGTATCGCCTCTAGCTCAGCTTCTACTCAGTGGATTTTAATAAACCAAGTCTCATTTTCTTTGTTTTTACTAGTACATAGCGGGATAACAGTCCGTTTTTACATTTTCTGGACCCGTTTTTTTTATATCGATTTTTTAGTTTTGAGATTTCAGTTTTTTCTAATAAAGTTATTGGAAAAGTTTATGGAAGTAAATTGCTTAGTATGTACTTGAAAGAGAATAAAATCACCTATCTTTTTACCGCGGAAAATTTATATTATCGTTTGTCGTTTTTTTATTACACACCATAAAGCGCAAATTTTTGAAATTGTTTTTAACTCAAAAACTAAATTCTGAATCTTTCTGAAAAAATCATGATTATTGAAAGTTATTAGGACTGTACTTCACTTTAATTCTAAGTAACTTCATGGGGCAGATCCTGAGAAAAACATCAACAACTGAAAAAAGTCGTTTTTCTACGTGACGCGGTAACTGGAGTAAAAAGGCATTAATCAAGTTTAAATTTTAGATTTAGTTAGTATTATATAGCATCTTGATCTCTTTCTTTGGATTGTTTATGATATCTGTTAGTTTCAAAGATATTAAGCTTCAAAATTTTGTTTCTCACCCAGTATACTTTGCATAATTGAAAACTGCATCGCTTATATCTCTAGCGTCTAGATTTAACTATATATGTAATTGATTCTAAATCATTTTATCCATCAAACAAATAAAAAACTCGATAGAATTATATATAAAGTAAAAACAATTATGATATTAAGCAATACATAATACATAATACATAATTTTAAAGGAAGCTACGTGCTAAAGAATTGGCAACGGTTTTTTAACAATTGTATAAAGCTCCCTTTGGTAACAAATTAAAAATGTATTGCAATACAAGAGTTGACATTTTGAGTATTTACAAATTGATATGGTTATCTACCTCAAACAGAAGAACTTTAAAAAACAAACGTGTAATGTGAGATTCCATCGGGATGATAACACCCAAACTGGGCAGCTAAGCTTAAAATTTTTTATTATTAACAACCTTATTTAACAACAAAAAATAAAAATTATTATTTTCAGTAGACCATATGGGAATCATGCGGTTCCCATATGGTCATCATGTGGTATTTATGTGGTATTTATGTGGTTTTCATTTGGTTCCCATGAGGTTATCCCTTGCATAATTAGCATTCTGTCAAATTATTTCACACATAGCTTGTGGTGACCATGTAAAAATCATGTGGGAACCATGTGGGAATCGCGTGCTTCCTTATGACATAACTATAAGGCACTTCCGTGTTGCGGTCGTGCCTAAAAACCACAGTAATATTCGTTTATTTTATCGTATATAATTTATATAATCCGATAAACTAATATTATTTAATATGGTCCCAATCCGCATAAACCATTAAATCGCTATAAGAGCAGTAGAATGATATAAGTTTTCTCCAATTAAATTTGATTCAAATAAATATAAATTTTTGCTAAAATTTCTATAAATTATTATAAAAGAATTTTATATAAATATCTGCTCATGCGAATAAAAATCACGGCAATATTTGTATTGTTTATCCTGTACAACTTATATAGTCTCATATAGATAGAGTACCAATTATCTGCATAAATCAATAAAGTACTGTAAGTTTCAAATACATTTATGAAGGTTTTCCAATAAAAGTTCATTACAATGATCAGAAATTCATGTTCAAATTATTATAAATTACGATAAAAAAATATTATGAAAATTGAGAGTTATCCTCTTTTACATATAAACAACGTATAAAGCTTATAAGCAATGACCTATAGTAACTAATACAGTAAGGATGATGAATTATATATCGCAATATTGTTTCCGATCAAATCCTATAACATTTTTTAATAAATAGCATATAATTCGTAAACCTAATAGATTCTGATAGAGTGGATAAGCAATTTTTATGAGAGTTTTAACTTATAAACACTAACCTATAAACTCATATAAATAGATATGTCCCATAAAACTTAGTTATATACTATTTTTTATACCTCATACAATCAGATAGAAATTATCTTATTGTATATGAGAATGCCAATAAATTCTTATAAATTTTCTTTTTTATTGTTCCATATCCGATATTCCTGGTGCAAATACCGCATGGAAAAATATATAAAATTTTTTTTATAGTATTTTATCTGTGGCTTTCAACCGGGTCCTTATAACTTTTTCAATTGATGCTTGAATAAAATTCATTAATAACACTCTGAATTTAGCTATATTTATTTATTTATTTATTAAAAATATACGGGCATTCTGCCCTCAAAAATGACAAATGTTATACAGTGTCGCTGTAGCGCTTACAAAGGAAAATATAGCATATATAACAGTAGTTGTATCAGTTGATCATTAACATAGCAAAATAAACAAAAATTTCATTAAAACACAGAGAGCCATTCCTTACACTTAGACTTAAAAGCAAGTATATTAAGATTCTTAAATTAATTCGGAATGGAATTCCAGAGTCTAGGTAGTCTCAATTTAGTGGAGTTGAAAATGTAGTTCTTACAAGAGTATTCTCATGATAGTGACGGGGATTACGCAGATTATAATTTACTATTATGAGTGTAAAAAGATCAGTAAGATCATGAATATTTATAGTGCCATTAATGAGTCTGAAAGATAGTAGAGCATCATGATAGACAAAAACTGAATCAATAGAGTTGATCTTAAGTTGGTTCATTATAAATGAATAATCATGATCGAATATGTGGAAATTAATGTTTGCTTTTCTTGCTACGAATCTAAGGAATCGATGTTGCACTGATTCAATATACTTGATTAGATAATTCTTAAAAGGACGCCATATCTGATAACAATATGTAAGATTAGGTAGAACAAGAGTTTTGTATAATGTTAATATTGATGTTATATTATGGAAATCTTTAGTAAATCTTAATATAAAGCCAATGATTTTTGCCGCCTTGCTCACGATATGTTCAATATGTTTTTCGAATGACAGGCTTGTGTCTAGTAATACTCCTAGGTCTAATATTTCTGATACCCTGATGAGATCACAATTATTGAGCTTATAATTAAAATGAGAGGCATGTACTCGTATATGAAACGATATTATATTACATTTTTTAACATTAAGAAACAGGCCATTCTCTGTAGACCACTTAAAGGCATTGTCCAAATCGTTTTGAATTTTACCACAGTCAAGTGGAGATTTTATAATATTATACATTTTTATATCATCAGCATATATCACTAAATTGACACTATATAAAGCTTTAATTCCATATTAATCGCAGTCTCCCTTTAATAGATGGAATGGAATTCGACACTAATCGCAGTCGCCCTTTTGCAGATAAATAATCCATATACAGATTTAGGTGCGCAGTTCCTTGTGTGTGTGTGTGTGTGGTGAGTGTGCGTGTGTATTATACGGACATACACACATCCTTAGGATAGGTAAGAAGAGAAGAGGAGATGGTGGGTTAACTAGAAATGTTGAATGTCCACAGAAAAATTGAACATTTTGCCATTGCGCAAATGTATATCATTTACTACGATTCGTTAAAGAATTCGTAAATTCAAAAACCCGAATAGCCAGATTTATATTTGTGAAAACTCGGCAACTCCAAAGTAAAAAAAGTAACAGATTAGAGACGTAGAGTTAAAGCAGACACGTCTCAAGAAAATCAATCGCATTGGTTACGATCATGCTTTTACACATACATGATTTAATTGCATATAAGGGTTAAAATGATATTAGTGTTAACGAGCGCGCAGATCTTTGACGCCAAGGTCGCACGCGCGCACTTAGGGGAGAACAGAAGTATATTACGTTTGTGTGTAAGAGTATAACCTACGTGTGTGCGCGCGGAAGTTAGTGTGTACAAGTGAGAGGGAGGGAGAGCGAGAGAGAGAGAGATACTTATACAGAACAACTTACCGGGGAATCTGTCTAAGATCTCGTTTGCTGTTATTGCCGTCAGTGCTAGTAAACCAAATCTCCAGCAATTTTTCGACACCCTCAAAGAACTGCACGCTTTCAACTGTCTCGTTGCTATCGCTTAAACCATTTTCGACCTTGCCATTAGTCTTCAGCTCGGTTGTGCTCTCGCTGCTGTCAACTAAAAACTCCGCCATGGTTGTCCAGTCGCTATTGTTGATCGTTCTAACGCGCACTTACTATACCTACTTAATTCGGCAACTCGCTGAATCGATAACAAATAGATGCCTATAACGTCACTTATTTTTGCACTTGTTAAGTCGCACGCTACCTTTGTATTATCACTTACAACGCACGCTCTCACAAACACACAAACCCACGTACGTAAAGCTATTTACTGCGTTTGGGATTTCTCACGAAAGCTGATCAACAGCCAAGCTCAAGAATCAAGATCGAAATGCGCCTGCTGTATTAAATTTCTTAACAGGCTTATGGATTGGTTTGCAGGCGTCTTTCTCCGTTGACGACTCGGTCGCGAATGAGCTACTGCTCCGAGTTGTCTCGGTTTTATATAGGTATTATCTACTCGGCCGCTTTCTCACTCTCCCCTCTCTCGCTTCATCTCTCTGAATTTCTATCTATATAGCTATATAGCGAGCTTTGATGTCTGGTTTGTATAATTACGTTTGAACTCTTAACTGCACATAAATAGAAATACACTGCAGTTTTATCGCACACATCTATAATACTTAATATAAAAAAATCATGTTATAATGCGTCATAGCCTACATAAGGATAATATGCACTGGATACCCTTATTATATGGTAGCTTTATAAATGCATTGACATAAGTACAGAAATAAGCACCGACGATCAACGGATAAAACTAATGAGACAAAAGTAATCTTCGTGCGCAGGTTGCATGCAAGAGTTGTTTGTGCAAAAAAGCCTAGGAATATGTGGGATAGTAAGTAAGTACTCTGTTTTCGCACTGACACGAGGTTTGGTTTATCAGCGGTTTCCATTCCATAGCGGCGCCACTATCATGAGCAGAAGACGCACGCAGCGTGCAAAGTTGCAACATGACCAAGTCCAGCCCTGCAATAAGACCACAAGAAACTTGTTCAATAGGAAACTGAGTAGGTATAAGAACTTGAGATCGCTAAAGAATGAATACCCATATAGAATGAATTTTAAATACCTCTTGAACTCTCTCAGTGATTTTAATTAATTTGCCATTTTAATGTTAAGAGCAGTACTTATAAGTAGAAACAAGGAATACATTGTTTGATAGCCTGAATTTGCAGCCTGTGATGAACAATTAGCAGATTAATACTGATACGCAGTCAATACCATATATGTTGACATATTTATCAGCTAATATTCTTGCTATACTGTACCATATCACATTGGTGCATTGCCATGAGCACTAGCAGTAACTAAACTTAATAATTGACTCAATTTTTTCTTTTTCGAATCATTATGATAACTATAGTTTCTTGAACATAATAATTAAATGTTGCAGGAAAATTTCAAGTTTAAAAATATCAAGTAAATTAAAAAGTAAGTAATA
>JAZHPH010001228.1:0-12268 GCA_037356405.1 Nasonia oneida | reverse complement strand
AATTGAAAACCGCATTTTGCGATCTTTTAGTTTCAGATTTTTCGCTTAGTAGTGCAGAAGAAAATACTTTTTTGGCATCTTCATCTGACGAGTATTTTAAAAATTGTTCATAAAACTCTTTAATGGACGATGTTTTGATTTTCATTATTAAACGCATTCTACTTGCTTCTGTAACTGCATATTCAAAACGAGTTTGACATAAAATAAATATATCTGTTACTGTTTCCTGAAATAAGTCTAAAGTTTTTAATGAGCTTAAATAAATTACGCAGCACATAAAAAACTTCTTTTTTGATTGATTTTGTAGGCAATCCCACTCATCCATTACATTAAGCACCTCATAAATATCTGTACGGATCAATACATATGGCAAAACAGTATTTGCTTTAACGAGATACTTATAACAGTATTCATTATACTGGTCTAATGAACATTCGTTGAAAACGCTTGTTGCAACATTTAACAGATTATGCGTGTATCCAACAATCAATTCTGTTAAAATTGTTTCGCAGATATTCACGAAAAAAAAAATTTTAAATTCCATTCCACGTTTTTCACTAATAGTTTGGTATAATAATACAATTTCATCCTCTACTTCTGTTGCAAAAGCATACAGGATTACATTATTGGTTTTTCTTTTTCCGATTGTGACATTCTTTAGTAGTTGGTCTATAACAATTAAAAAAATTCTTCTAACATTATTTTTAAGCAAATCGCTCCATAAATCTATCTGCTCCGGGAAACTATAAATAATACTAAAGGGACGAGAGCATATCTTTTGTATAACTGGGTTCAATGATACGCTGAACTTTAAGAGATGTAGCTCTTTTAAAACATTGAAATCGGGTTTGATTATTTCATCTTCATGATGAGTGGCATTATTATTGGCTGATACAATTCCTTCCACAATGCAATGTTTTCGTCTTAGAATAGTTTGAATTTGTTTTCTATTTTGTCGAACTACAATGTATAAATTATGTTTATTTATATTTTGTAGTTGTAATATGGCTTCCTCCCAGACCTCATCTTTTTCTTTCTTCAATTTTCAATTTTCATCAAAAATAGGTAGTTTCTCTAGCACAGAAATAATAACAGAGTATTCGACTGCTGGAATAGACGGCATATTGTAATTGTAATCATACAAATTATTGCCTGTATATTTAATGAAATATTGTATCCATATGAGCTGGAAATCAAAGCAAGTAAGCAATTAATGTTACGTAAACATTAAATTTGATGAAAAAATAAAATATAAAATTGAAAACAAGAGAAAAGAATTACCGATAAAATGATGCTTCCCTTCTGCGTTGTACAATTATCATCTAAGCCATGGAAAAATCAAAAAATTTTAAATCCAATTTAAAACATATTTGTTCTTTGACCTTCAAAGAATGCTGCACCCTGAGAAAAAATATTCAATTAACGTTTATAGATCTTTTTGATAAAATTAATAAAAATCAACGATTCGGTCAATTTAAAACCAGTCATCAATTTAAAAAAAGTTCATACAGCAAAAATGAACCAACCATCCATATAAATACATGTGTAAGTCTAATAACCGTAGCAGTATAAAATAAAGTTTACTCACTTTGAGAGATTTGCTGAGAGATTTGTGAAGACAGAGCGAAGAATGATTGTAATATTTGTAATATACAAGATACGAACTTTCAACGTCAGACTGCGATAGCAAGACTAGAGCAAAAATTTTGTTACAGTTTCTCGAGCATGTACTGAGCAGATTGTTTCTGACAAATCAATCAATCAGAAATTTAGTAGACAGAATGGAACGTATGCTAAGCAATCCAGTCAAGCCTAGAAAAATAAAAAAACAATTTAGATTCAAGTAGTATATTTCATAGAAGAGCCTATAAGTGTGAGATTGGGATGATACATGATGATTTTTCTCTCATTCATGAAGAATCCAAAGTTATCACAACTGTAAAGGGAAGATGAAACAAAAAATTAAAGATATTGTAATTTACTCAAGTGAAAATGTTTTATTTGAAGCAGTTGACCAGCCAGCTTGATCGATGCCCTTGTAGAACTTTTGAAGATTGAAGACAGTATACAGTTTGCACCACGAAGCCCTGCGATGAGATGATATACTAAAAAATATTGAGAATGATGTAGAGAATCAAGAATTTAAAAAAATGCACTTGAAGTATACGTATAGTGCCATTATTACTCACTCGATTACACAAGTTTTACTTGAAGATATCCTTGGATCGGTAATCAGTGATCAATTTTCATGCTGTTGACACCCTCTAAGCGATGCTCACCAAGGTTGCTGCTGATGAAGTTACACGATGAGTATGCAGAGCAGTCAGACTTTTCTGGGACTCGATAGACTGGTCGTTGAGTGAAAAATATCTGAAAATTTCATGAGATCATTATCTATTATGGCTAGGAAATATTTGATAATAAGATTGTAATCGTTATACTGATCCTGACTAAATGTCAGTCCACAATCAACAAATGGCTATAATAAGCGAATAATAATCAATTGTTGATTTTACCAATCTTAAAATAGAAGCATTTACTTTTAGGATGAAATCAAAAGCAAATTAGTGGTGTTTTGAGTAGATGAAGTGTTTTGAAAAGATAAAAAGCAAGTTTTATTTGTTCTCAATTGTTTGAATAATGAGCAGCATGTGCCACAAGGATAATCATGCACTTTGTAAAAATATAACTAAAACAAAAGACGCGAGCGCGGGGTTTGAAGAAATCCAGATCCTAACCTTAACACTAAGCACTTGTTATCGATGAATAAAAAATATAGATTCGCTCATTTTAATCACATTTAAATAATGTTTTTTGTACAATTCTCTTTTTATACTTGCTCATATACTTAGTACTTACTTTCGTAAATGGAAGATGTGTATAGTTTGAAATCCCGACTGTTTCAGATGCCTGCTATATCAATACAGAATGTACACCGCGATTGTCGATAAAATAGATTTGACATTAAATTTAAGGGTGATTTACACTACACTTGATTTTAAGTTTTTGGAAAAAAATCCTCAAAATTTCAGGTATAAAAATTTTAATATTAAACTTGTCAATTGCATTTAAATGATAAATAAACTTTTCTGTAACTTGATAAATAGAGATATTCATTGTTTTTCATCGCCTAGTCAATGTGTCAATTATGATGATGATTCGGTAATGTATATCTATTATTGCAAAATGAAAAATCTGACAATAGCAGAGTTATGAGTATTGAACAATCTCCTTTGAAACATAATAGATTAAGAATGCAGAAGGAAAACAAATCAAATAGGTTTGTAAAGCCAACTAGTTCTTCAGGAAATAGATTTGAATTAGAAGGCAACAAAGTCTCTCAAAATTATTCAAATCAAGATAATAGATCAAAAACAAACGACAACAAGTCAAAGAAGTTGATTGTCCCTAGCAACTCTTTAGATAGTAGTCTAGATCTCTCAACCTCTACTAGCTCTGCAGCGAGTAATGTATCATCGTCTCAAAGTCAATTGACTTCTTCTGATCATCATTGATCAATCAAAGAAATCCCAAACAACAACAATGTCAACTTACAGGAAATACTGGTGATTCTTTCCGTGCACAAGAAATATCTTCTACTCCATTATGATGATGATTCGGTAATGTATCTGGCTTCGGTAGTGTATTATTGCTTCTTCTGTGATTCGTTTTCTTGACATTTTTTCTACGTTCATAAAGTCAAGCCCATCGAGCTTTGGTATTTCTGTAAAAGAATATTGAATAATTATTATAAAATTTATTCTATTGGAGAATCTGATTTAAAGTAATATACGTTAAAAAAAATTCAAAAATTGTCCTACAGACTCAAAAAGTTCTACAAAACAAGAACAATAATGCAATTTTTATAACACATCTATTCAAATTCTTTGGTTTAAAATTGTTGTGTATGCCTTTTTGAACGCAGTGAACAAGGCACTAAAACATTTGAGGTCAAGTTGAACAAGATAGATTCCGTAAAATTTAATTCTAGAACATCTATTTCATGATCACAAAATATAAATTTTTTTTCAATTTGAATTTTTTCATGCAATGGTTTTGTAACTGATAGATAGAAGAAATGAATTAGTCCTTCAACAGATAATGCTAAAAAAAGTGGAATTATAAACCAATAATTAATCAGCAAAGAAAAGCATAATATGTCATTACTCGTATAGTGTTTATTTAAAATTGTAATTAAGAACTTAAAAAGCCAGATAATAATATTTTCTGACTCATGTCAGTTACTCAAATAACTAGTTCTTTGAAAAACTGGATATTATACTGTACAAAGAGAGTAACGCAAACAAGAAATCTGAGTGTACAATCCAAACAATCAACAAACTTGGATCAAAATAACAAAAACTCTATTCAACTCTACAATCGTACAAAAACTTCTCATGATTTTGTAAGTAAATACATGAAATACTTACACATAGCCATTATTTTCAGGTGGCAAGTATACTGGCACATGCTGCTTTACGTCAAGATCAAAAGGCATTAAACTTTCACAATAAGACTAATTATGATATTTTGGTCTACCAGTTGGTTCCATAAAAACAGTGGAAAATTTTGTATAATCTGGAGTTTCACTAAAATGATCTAAATTTTCTGCAAATTAAACAAAAATAAAATTTTTCTAAAAATTATTACTTGTCTACTAACCCCTTGTGATTTCTTTAGCCTGATTTTCAACGGTTTTCAAAACTTCCAAACTAACACCGAAATCAATTTGTAATTTCTGCGCCAACATCTGTCTCTCAGACATAATATCACAGGAAAGTATTGACTCATCACCACTTCTTTGCATACAGGATTGTCCACGACTTGTTAAAATGGAGTTTAAACTTTCATCTTGAATGCCATCTCTTCGGGCACATTCTAGAGCATTGTAAACATCACCTTTGATCCGCCAGAATATACTAGTTAAATTTAAATGCAACCATGAAGTATTATTGCGCATCAAGCCATAGGCCACTGTGTGACCAAGCTCGTTAAGATTCATATTGGGTGGGATAAATTTCATCAAGCCTTTTTGCTGCTGCCGAGTTAACTTTTTCCTATCACGCATAGCCTGTAGATGAAATAAAAGGCATTAAACAATGAATAAAATAAAATGTGGGAATTTAAAATTTAACACATTATTATTAAAAATATCTCACGTTATTCCTTCTCTAAATCCTCCATCTAATACCATGATGAAAGTCTAGTTCGACATCATATTGCTCCCTCAGTAAACAGTCAATATCAGACATATGCAAACCATTTTCCACTGAACTATGAAAGATTGGGTTGATCGTTTATCCAATGCCAGAATCTTGCCTTGACTGCTTGGTTGCTTTCTTACATATCCTTCTGAGTTGAGTACATACTATTTCAACGTTCTCTTGGCTCTCTTCACTCATATTGATAATCCAGTCGATAGGAATAAACTGGGGAACCTATAAAATACAATTTACTTTATCATTGTAGTTCTGACACAGTTTTACCTGGTCATTTTGTAATAAGAAAAACAGTGTCTAGGTACCCCCAACCGTGTACCTTTATACACTATACAAAGTACATGGTACATAGTTTTTCTGACAAACAGAGTGTTTACCGTATATTGTGCACCGAAGCTACCATAAAATTGTTTACTGCGTACCATGTACATTGTACTGTGCACAGGTACACGGTTGGGAGTATACCAAGACAGTGCCATGAGGAAATGATATAGAGAATATAAATGGTATCCCATCTTCACAGAGCATCAAAGCTTCATTATGTAATCTTCTAGCTATTTTTAGAGAGTTAGAGGCAGGGAAATTTCCATCACTTTTGTAAAAGTAAAAGTATGATGGTTCATAAATGAAAATACAGTTTTCATAAAAAATAAGAGAGGTTAAGATTATCATACGCGTCTACTTCGGATAAATTATATTGTATGCGAAAATAATACGACTCGATAAGATTTAGAAAATAATGAATACATATAATAATTACCTTCGCGCACTAGAACTTAGAAGTCTCAGCATCAGCAGCAGCATCAGCATCAGCAGCTTCTTCTTCTTCTTCTTTTTTTTCTTGGCAATGAGTTAGACTCGTGCTGCCATCACCCGGTAATAATTTGAATTATGGTCTGTTATTGTAGTTGGCGGCGATTTTGTGTTTGGTTTGGCAGTAAGGTATCTCGAGGCCGATTATTGATCAGCACCGTGGTTTTTCTGTTACATCTTATAGAATAAGTCAGGTGAAATCATCTACATAATGTGTAAATTTTTGATTATAAAGCTAAATTACAGGCTTTGAAAAATTCTGTTAGAAATTTTGCTTCTATGCTGTTAGGCATTTTAAGTGTTTTTTTCAAGTCTAAAGGAATTGTTGATTTGTTTTTTTTTAATTTTTTAAGTAGGGATGCTCTCTCTTTAATATAGAGCGGGCATTCATTTATAACGTGATCTAAATCTTCTGTGAGGAATCCGCATTTGCATTCTTCTGAGTCGGTTAGGTTTTTCCTGAATAGACTCTCTGCTAGAGAGTAGTGGTTTGAACGAATTCTGTTAATTGTTGTTATATGATATCTGTTAGCAATGGTTTTATAAAACCAGGGTTTTGGAGTATCTTCATAATAATTTTCGAAGTATAGTTTACCCTTGTATGTTTTTTCGTGGTCTAGTTTTTTTCTGAAGCTTTTGTGTTCCTTTTTTTTGATTTCTTCAAACATATCAGTGTATGGAAGTTTTAGGTCAACTTGATCACCTGTTGTAATGGCATCTTTAGCTAATTTGTCTACTATTTCGTTATTTGTAATGTTTTTATGAGCGGGTATCCAGTAAATTTTCAGTTTTAGTTTTTTGTTTATAATCTCGTATAATAGGTTTTTTATGTCTAGAATAAGATAAGACATATTTTTTGTTTTTAGTGGGGAGAAATATTTAATCGCTTGTAGGACTGACTGGGAATCAGTAAAAATTCTGGAAGTTTTTATATTTTTGTTTAGTACTATTTTCAGTGTTTGTAAAATAGCAAATGCTTCAGCTGTAAATATGGATGCAATTTTGTTGAATTTGAATTTTTTTTCGAGATTATTGTATGGTGAATAAATTGCTGCTCCTGTGTGATTTTTGTCTTCTGTTTTAGAACCGTCAGTAAAAAAGTCAACCGTTTCTTCGGATGGGTTATTATAAAACATCTCCTCAAATGCAGTATTGGGGTTTTCTGATTTTTGTATGATAGAACCTTCTTTTATTGAGATGATCTCGTCCTCTTTGTCATTTAGCATTGTTTCAAGCTTGTATGGGTAAGGAAGTGGTAAGTTAAATTTTTTGATAAAGTGACCTCTGTGATAAAAGTAGTATATAAATGATTTGAATAAAGGGAAAGAGCTTACGGTGAAAATTTTGTTTTTATTTCTTGCTAGGACAAATAATTCGCAGAGCATGTTAGAAAGTCTATCTGATTCTATTGATATGATCTTGACCGCTAGTTTGTCTGCTAAGTACTCCGTTCTGGTTGTTATGGGGACTTCTTTGGATTCTGCCAGCATGACATTGATAGGTGTAGAGTTTCTATATCCTAGTGCCAATCTGATTGCTTTGTATTGTAGCTTGTTGATTTTTTCTCTTATTTTTGGATTCTTGATATTTATACAGAAACAGTTATAATCGGTGATGCTTCTAACCAAACCTTTATAGACATTGAGGAGTACTTGAGGATGTCCTCCCCACCAAGTCGTTCTCAAGACTTTTATAATATTTATAGTTTTTTGTATTTTTTCAATAAGATTTTGTGCGTGTGTATTCCAGTTTAGTTTGGAGTCGAGCCATACCCCAAGGTATTTAACAGCTTGTTCATTTTTAATTTTATGTCCATTTATGGTGATAGATATGTTGAGATCTATATTTTTGTTGGAGAAGATGATCAATTGTGTTTTATTCGGAGCTATATCTAGTCCTATGGATTGGAAAAAGTTGATAATCTCACTTGTGTTGTTTTGTAATGTAGCTAGGCCTTCTTCTACAGATTTATTGTTTGTAAATATTATTGTGTCGTCTGCGAATTGTATGATATTGTTTTTAGGATTAATGTGTCGGTTGAGATAGATAACATAAATGAGGTAGAGGGTCGGGCTTAGAACGCAGCCTTGGGGGACTCCAATGTGTCTGTAGAAGGGTCCCACTAGTTTGTGATTAATTTTAAAATAGAGATTTCTGTTTGTCATTAGGTTGAATATGAATGTTCTTGTTTTAATTGGTATTTTAAGATCTTCCAGTATATTTTGTAGCATATTCGGATTGACCATGTCGAAAGCAGACTTAATGTCTATCAGCAATGTAATAATATGCGAATTTTCTATAAAAGCTTTATGTATTTGAGCGATTAGATAAGCAATACTAGTGGCGCATGACTTAGCTTTTCTGAAGCCATTTTGAGAATCGGGTAAGAGTGCATTGCTCTCTAGGTAGTAGATTAATCGGGTTTGTATGAGTTTTTCGGCTAGTTTTAGCATACATGGAGCTAATGTGATAGGTCTGAATTTATTTTTTTCTTTTTTGGGTAGTAGCATTACCAGGAATTCTTTCCACTCTCGTGGAAACCTTCCGCTGGCAATTATATCATTTATGGTGTGTAAAAGCAGCGCTCTATAGTTGTTTGGAGTGTTGTTGAGCATAATGTTGTCTATTTGGTCTAACCCAGGGCTAGATTTTTTGTTGCATGACTCAATCGCTATTGTCAGTTCTTTTAAATTAAATGGACTGTCGATGTCACTATTTATTTCGGCCTCTATGCTTTCGATAGATCCTGGGGGTTGATTATAAGAAGCTGTTTGCGGGCAAAAGTCTGAGATGAATTGGTGCATGTTATTTATTGTCTCTGAGTCTAAGTATATTGGGTTATTTCTTTTTTTTTCGTTAAATTTATGGATGGTTTCCCAGACTTCATGTATGTTGGCTTCTCTAGACAGTTTAGTTTCTGTATATTTCTTAAAACTGTTTAATTTAATTTCTTTTAGTTTGAATTTTGATTCTATTTCATAGTCCTTTAGTTCTTTGAGTTGTTCCAACGATGGATTTTGTTTCAGGCTTTTTTCTAGATTTTTCCTGGTGTTATTAATCTCTTCGGCTTCCTCATTCCACCAAGGTGGTTTTATTGATTGAGGTATATGTGATGCTTTTAGTTTATTCTTAATAAATTGGGTTCTGTTATCGGTTATTAAAGGGGAGTATACTTTATAACATGGATGGTTATTCATTGTAGAATTGTCATCACTGGGGTTGTTTATTTCATTTATTTTTTTCTTTGTTGTGTGACTTTTTTGGTTTAGATTTTAGTTCGTTTATGGCACTTATTAGAATATTCATTAGTATGTTATATTTTTCATCTATCGGTTTATTCGAAAATTCATGAAATTGGTCTATAGGGTATTGAGTGTCAACTATAGCTTCTACTAGTAGGTTGAAGTTTGTCCAGTTAATAGACTTTGTTTTTATTTTATGGCTTGATGCTGTAGGGCATATTTTTATGTCTTTGTTAATCTCGATTTCAATTAGGTAATGATCACTGTACATTTTATCGTCTAGGGTTTTCCAGTGACTTTGGAGAAATAAGTCTGATGATACTATTGTTAAGTCTATAGCAGAAAAAGTTATGTTATTGTTAACTACTTTGGAGTAGGTCATTGAACCGTCATTAAGAATTATAAGGTCTTTATCGTCGATAATTTCTAAAAGATTCTCTCCAGTTTTACAGTTGTTTGTTGATCCCCATAGTAAATTGTGTGCATTAAAATCTCCACCAATTATTTTATATTTGATTTTATCAATTGATTGAAAGAATTTGTACCATTCTTCCGCTGTGGTAACTTTTCCAGGAACTCTGTATATTGAACTGATTAATATTTCTTCTTCGTTATTGAGATGTACTGTGACAGCAACTGTTTCTAAACTTTCCGGGCTGTTATATAATGGTTTATACTCTTCAAATATCAGGTTTGATTTGACGAGAATACAGACTCCTCCACCATGCTCTTTATTTAAATTGTTGTTGTTTTCTGCTCTATCTCTTCTTACCATATTGAAGTTTTTTATTGTAATTTTTTTTTGGTCTGAGAGCCATGTCTCTGAGAGAAGAATTATGTCGTAGTTGTCGGCTATATTTTTGATGAAATCAGTTTTATTTGAAATTGAGCGGCAATTCCATTGAAGGATTTTAAGATTGTTTTTGATTTTACATTTGTTTGGATTACCTTGAATTGTATCTTCCATTTTTTAAATATAATTTAAGATTGAAAATTAGATGTCGAAAAACATTTATAAGCATGGAATTGCTATTAGTTCGATTTACGTGTTTGTTTAAAGCTCTGTGGAGCTTGATTCTTCATTAGTGTTATCATTTTTTTTGCTTAAATTATCTGTTTCATTAACTGCGTCATTATAGGTATTTTGGACTTGTGTCAACAGTACATTTGACTGTTTTAATTGTTGTTCCCTGTGATTGATTCTATTTTCAGTTAGTCTTAAGATTTTTCGGATTTCAGTTATTGGTAAGTCGTTAATAATTTCAGTAATATAATTAATTTTTTCCTCTATTGGTGTGAAATTTAAATTATCATGAGTGTCTTGAAGATAACTGTGATCAAAAAAGTCTTTCGCTGTCATTCTATGATTGATTGGTTTGATTTTTAGATTGGTGTTGCCATTTACATATGACAAACAATCCGTGTGCTGTTTTGCCAATCTAAAGTTGGGAGTAAAGTTGTTGTTTTTTGATTTTTGAGAGGGGGATTGGGTGAGTTGATGGTTATGACCTACTGATTGGGTAGACCCCCTATCTGTTGGTTCCACTGAAGGTTGAGTAGGATGGTTCCTTGGCTGTTTGGAGTAGGATTTTACTTTATCTGCATACATGGTATTTTTTAGTGTGTCTGTCTGAGCTTGCGTTGGTTGTGAGGAGTTACCAATGGTTGGAAAATGTGATTTGTTATACGCAGGCTTTTTTCTTAATTGGTTTTTTAATTCGGCTATTGTAATGTTTTGATCTGTTGCCATGTTTTTTAGGTTTTGCTCTTCAATTTTTGCAGGACAACTTTTGTCAATTGGGAGGTGGTTTTGTTTACAGTGTAAACATGTAGGTTGTGTGTTAATGTATGGACATTCATTTCCATCTGTATGTTTTGGTTCACCGCATCTGATGCATCTTTCATTTGGGGCTTTGCAATTGTTTTTGATATGACCAAATCTAAAGCATCTGTAGCATTGTCTTACTTGCGGGTAGTATGTTTCAATTGGGTAAATTACTTTTAAGACCTTAGCCTCTGCCGGTAGAAATTGTCCTTTCACTGTTATTTGAACTGTTTTTGTTAGGAGGATATCTACTTTAACGGTTGATTTGTTGTATATCTTTTTCGTGAATCTTCGTGTGTGTGTGATCTGGAGTGGACCAAAAGGAGAGTCTAATTCGATGAACTGTTTTAATTCATCATCAGTTATTTCTACTGGAATACCCTTAATGATTCCTTGCTTTGAAAGCAGATGGTTTGGGATGAACGCACGGATTTTTAGATCCTTCCAATCTGTCAAGTTTAAGATAAGGTTGGCTATATTTCTATATTTGGCTATAACACAAACTTTATTATAGCTTAATTGTTTTATTTCATGTAAGGAGTCTTTGATTTCAATTTTTGGAATTAGGGATTTAGCAATCTTTATAGCATCTAGTCTATCATTGTCAATTGATTGTAGGTAGATTTTGTATGGTCCTTGTATGGTAATGTCGTACTCTGATGGTAAATCTTTATCATTTCTGTTATCATTGGGATCGGTCGGTAAAGAGTGGTCATTGAATAGATTTTTTCTAGCATTGTCGTTGTAAGGTTTTTTCTTGAATCTTTGATTGTTGGGGGATGATGACTCTGGCGATCTAAATTCGGCAGGTCTCTTCCTTTCACTGTCAGCTTTTAAGTTTTCGTGCGACGTGTTCTGGGATTCGTGATTGCGCTGGTCTAAGCTGCTCGTGTTTGTCTCTGTTATCGGTTGACTCTGTGTTAGGGTTTTATTGTCATTTGGTGTATGGATAATCTTTTCGATTTCTTCGAGCGATATGTCTTCAGTTTCCATTTTTGTATCCTTTAGGTCATCACCTTTGGCTGTTGTGTTAATTTGATCTAAGTTGTTCGAACTTTTATGTCTTACAGCAATGCCTCGTTGCTCAGCAGTGTCGGTTGATCAAATTTTTGAGATCTTGCAAAAAAAATTGTTTTTGATAAAAATGAAAAAGTGCTAAAAAAGTCAGA